>PVLD010025301.1:7407-24049 GCA_004027595.1 Dinomys branickii | reverse complement strand
CATGGCGACTGGGTAGGCAGCAGAGAGAGAACCTCCCAGAGGAATGCCACTCAGACATAACAATATAGCAACATGTGAAGGACAGAAAGGAAAGAGGTGGATATCCTGAACTCGAAAAGAATCTGAAATGGGAACTGAAACCCTCGGAAAGTCTAATAAGCAAAACCTCCTCTGGAGGAGGGGATCTCAGATCTGCCATGGCACAGTCGGAGGGAGACAGACGGAGAGGGAGGAGGTCGCCACTCCAAACACACCCTTGGCCCACGCCCTCGTTTTGGCATTCGCAGATGCAGCTTCGGAGACCCATTGCCCAGCTGCAAGTGGCGGGGAACGGTAATGCTGGAGATCAGGAGATGGGAGGAGAAGAAAGGGCCTCTGGCATCAAGGCAACGGACAGAACCAAAAGGGTCACAGAGGGCGCGGGGGCGCGTGCCCCGCAGCTGCACCGCGGTGGGCCCCGAGGCTGCGCCACTGTGGGCCCCGCAGCTGCGCCTCAGTGGGCGCCGCGGCTGCTCCGCTGTGGGCCCCACTGCTGCTCCTCTGCTGCTCCGCAGTGGGCCCGTTGGCTGCACTGCTGAGGGCCCCACTCAGGGCACCTCATGGACTGGACCCGCCCCCACCCATAGCACCATGACAGGGTGGAGCCAGGCAATCCGCTATGAGCATATGTGCTTTCCCACCTCCGACCATGGCAGTTTGTATACACCCATGTATTGTTATAGTGTAGTCTGAGGCTGCTATATCTCTTCCCAAGGTGAGAGTCCAAGGATATAGATAAACACAGGAGTACAGTTATTATCACAGGGAAGATGACTGAGTAACAAAGATGAAGGTAACATTATGTAGGACAGCATCCAGGGCTAATTCCCTTCTATGTTCTCTATAATTCTGTATTTCCTCAATGATTTTTGTATTGAAAGAAGTGAAGATAACTTTATATTATACAGCATACAGTGCAAATTCCCTACTATCTTCTCTATAATTTGGTATTTCCTTTAATGTTTTTGTATTAACTAATGTGAAGATAACTATGTAATACAACATCCAGTGCTAATTCCCTACTATATTCTGTATAACTTTGTATTTTCTGTATTGTTTATAGCCTTTCTGGTTCATATGTCTCCATTCTTTTGTCTTTAAAATAAAATTTAAAAAAAAAAAAGAGCAAAGTAGAATGATATAAATCATCCCCCGCAAAGTAAAGTGGGACTTTACCAGAAGGGAAACACCATCAGGAAACATGGAAAAATACTGTACCACAAATTTAAAGAGATCATCATACTTTCTTACCTCACAAACAGCCTGGTAGCACAAATTCTAATTTCTTCATTCAAGAACTTCTGTTTGATTTTACCTGAGCCATTCCTACTTACTGGTAACCACACAATGTAATTTAAGTATTGATAACTTTTTTAAACAGTGACAAAGTTTGAGAAAGTAAAAGTAATGAGGAGGGGAAGAAACCAGCTTTGTAGAGTGAGGTTGGGTCACATAAAGCAAGATAAACCAACACTACCAAAAAAAGCAGGGCAAACTCTTATTATGAGGAAAGCCACGTTAGCTAGTATCAGTAACCTTTTAAACAGAATAAATGAAAGTATCATTTTATTTTGATCACTGCTGAACTATGTCTCTACCTTAATGAAAATATACCTAAGGGGCCAGGCCTGTTGGCACACACCTGTAATCCCAGCACTTGACAGGCTGAGGCAGGAGGATCCCCTTGAGTTTGAGGCCAGGCAGGGCTACATAGTAAGTTCAAGCCCAGCCTGAACTACATAGTGAGATCCTGTCTCAAAAAACCTATGAAGAAGTGCTGGGGATATAGCTCAGTGGAATAAGCGCTTGCCTAGCAAGCGCAGGGTCCTGAGTTCGATCCCCAGTACCGCAAAAAAAAAAAAAAAACCTATGAAGAAAAAATGAAATAAGCTGGGCATGGTGGCACATGTCTGTAATCCCTGTGCTCTGATGCAGGAGGATCACTGCAAATTGGAGACCAGCCTGGGCTACAAAGTGAGCTCAAGGCCAAGACTGAACTGCATAGCGAGACCCTGTCTCAAAAAGACAAAAAATTAAGTTAAATTAAATTGTTTTTTAAATTAAAACTTACAATATAAGTGCAATTGTTCAAAAAAACCTATGTACTTATGTATTTTTTCTACATATACATATAAAACTTGTCTTACTGAAAAGCCCAAAACATATGTAAAGAAATAAAGACTCTGACAGCAGAGCTGAGCTTTTGATTTATACTTTCCTTTTTTCGTTTTTTTTTTTGGTACCAGGAATCGAACTCAGGACCTCACACTTGCCAGGCAGGTGCTGTGCTACTAAGCTACATCCCCAGCCCTGATTTATACTTTTCTGTTAGGAGTTTGAATTTATGACTAGCCTGTATACTTTTAGAATAAAGAACTTTATAATAAAGATATACTTATGGCTTACTGTAAAGTGGTCAAATTCCCAAATTAAGCTTGAGGGGTTTGTAATGTTTTACAAAGAATACTATATATTATTTGATCACTTTCATTTCACAAGTAAATCCCGGCCAGGGACAGCTCAGCAGTGCAGCATCTGCCTGGCAAGCATTAAGTCCTGAGTTCAATTTCCAGTACAAAAAAAAAAAATACATCCATCGAAATATACATTAACTTACTAACAATGTATTTTTTTTCAGTACTGGGGGTTGAACCCAAGGACTTGTACGTATCAGGCAAGCACTTAACTATGGAGCTACATCCCCATCCAGTCCCCATCTCCCCTTTTAAAAAAAATTTTAGTTTGAGACAGGATCTCATTAAATTGCCTAGGTTGACCACCAACTTGTGATCCTCCTACCTCCGCTTTCCAAATAGCAGGGATTACAGTCATCCTCCACCTCACCCACCCTAATCAGAGAATTTTTAATAAATATCAAACACCTGTCTTGTGAAGCTGAGTTCTTGCCTGAAGAGTATCTAAGATTACATTAGAAAAAAAAAAGTCTGAATTTTAAAACAGTTCTAAACCGGGCGTGGTGGCGCACACCTGTAATTCCCTAGAAGAAAGAACATTCCCTTGAGCCGGGCTTGGGGGCACACGCCTATACTCCCAGGCTGAGGCAGGAGGATCTTTTCAGAGTTTGAGACCGGCCTGGGCTACAAAGTGAACTCAAGGCCAGCCTAAACTGCATAGTGAGACCCTGTCTACACACACACACACACACACACACACACACACACTACCTTTCATCAAAATAACATCTCTCAAGAACCCAACCATTAGTTGCTATAATTAAAGTACATTAAGATAAATACTCCTTATCTTAGAATTTTACACAATTACATGACAGTTTCACAGAAAACAACTTTTTACTACCCAGTTAACATAAACGGATGGAGGGACTACAGTAAATAACTCCAAATCACCAGCACTTAAAGCGAAAAGCTGCTGGGAATGTAGCTCAGCAGCACAAGCACCTGCCTGGCAAGTGCAAGGTCCTGAGTTCAATTCCCACTATCAAATTGAAACGTTATTCTCAGTGATCTCCCCTTTTTAATGATGTTATTGTTGTACATAAAAATAATAAAATTGGGCTGTACAACAAAAAAATAGTAGTAATAACATTGGAAACATTTTATAATTCAGATTTTTGAATCTAGACAGGATTATCATCCAAATTTCCTTTTTTCTGGGGGTCTTTTTGAGAAAGGGTCTTGCTACGCAGTTCAGGCTGGCTTTGAATTCACTTTGTAGCCCAGGTTGGCCTGGAACTTGCAATGATCCTCCTGCCTCAGCCTCCCTTGCAGGTGTGTGCCACCACGCCCAGCTATCATCTGAATTTCACCTGAACCTGAATTTCAACTTTATCTGCATGCCAATTTTATGTGAATTGTCTTACAATTTTGAAAATTACTAAAAACTTTTAGCCAGGAGTGGTGGTGCACACCTGTAATCCCAGTACTCAGATGGCAAAACTAGGAGGGTGGCCAGCCTGAATTACAAAGTGAGACCACGGGGGAGGGGGGGGGATTAACACACAAAAACAGGTTAAAATAATTCCAGTGTCTTGGCTTTAACAATTCCATGGGCAAAATCTACACAGCTTTATTAATGCATGAGATTCACTCATATTTAAGGACTGCTATCTTGGGTTGAATAGGCTTCCCACAAAATTCTTGTCCATCCAGAACAAGATCTTTGACAATGCAATCAAAGGAGACCTTGGACAACACAAGCTCTAAATCCAATGACTGACATCCTTATACCAGGAAAATCTGCACACAAGTGCACAGGGATATATACACATCCTTCAAGAAGGTAGAGAGAGACTGCTGACAACCATAAGAAGCCACGACAGAGGCACAGAACAGATCCCTGGAGTCTCCAGAGGGAACCAAGCTTGGTTTCGGAATTCTAGTCTCCAGAACCTTGAGATAGATCTCTGTTGCTTTAAGACACGAAGTTTCTGGTACTTGTTACAACACCAGAAAGACTGTGTGACTAACCTGCTGGTGTAACCAGAAGTCTCAGAACGCTAGATTCCCTTGCCTTTTTCCAGACAGTGACGCCCTGTTGAACAGCAGATTCACAAAGTCACTCTTACTGGGTAATAATTGTGGGTGGGACGGAAAGCATAGTTCCTGGCTCCAGAATAAATGTTTTGACCCTGGAAGTATCTTTCAACTCACACTCAAAAGATTGTCTAAGAAAATTATTTGCTAGAGTAAGGCTATAATTCACCAAGTAGTAGTACCATCATTTACACCACACTGCAGCATGGTGCTGCCCATCTTTACCTGAGCCGCAGTGAGGTCTTACTGTCCACCCCTCATTCCACACTGCCCACTACCATTTCTGCTGCGGCCACCCCTACAAAATCTATAAGCTAAACCACAGTAATTGCAGAGCCCTGCTTCTTCTCTGGCCATCATACACGTTACTTTCTTCAGAAGTTTAACTTATGCTGTATGTACTCTCACCTCCAATTCAACAGCCACTGAACTGTGATCTTGTTAAATAACCATCTCACTGATATCAGTCAATCTGAAAGATGCTATAAATTGTCTATACCTTCCTCCATAGCTGTCTCTAGAACAGTGATACTGTATATTACAAAATTCCCACCAGAAATCTCCATTTCCCTCCTCCTCCGGCTGTCAGTCTCTTCCCAAAGCGTCTGGCTGACCACCACTGAACATCTTGCTCCCTGGAGTATTGTCTTGGTTACTTTTCTCTCGTTGCTGAGACAAAATACCCAACGCCCAACATGAAAGAAGTAAAGGTTTATTTAGCTCACAGTTTGTGGAGGTTTCAGTCCATACTTGGCTGCTTCAGAGGCAGAGTGGCACAAGGCAGAGGGCAAACTGTTCAGGGCAACAGAGCACAGCAAAAACCAACCAGCCAAAAGGGAGGAACCACTGCAAGCAGCCTCTTTCCTTCCCTTACATTGTAAACAGGCTACCTCACCCAGGGGGCGTGTAGCACTCACACAATCTCTAGGCCCTCCTCTTCCACAGGCTCAGGATGTTTACAAAGTAAGCACCCCAGCTTCCTCCGGAGTCACTCAGCTAAACCTCTAGATTTCCCAAGTTGACACAATGTATCAACCATAACAAGTATGTTTCTCAGCTGTTTTTTCACTAAACACATTCTTCTTCCTCCACCTTCCACTCTCGCACTGATTCTTGGCTCTCCAGTCCTTGCCCATATACCCAACACCAGCTGACCAACTTCAGGCACCCTCAAACTCGAGAGGAACACTGACTCTGTCAGCACCTGACCTCTCCCCAGGGATCCAACATTTAGGCTTCTCCCTTGTACTCTCCCTCTCTCCTACTGTTAGTCCTATCTCTGAAATCTCTTTTTAATCTACTGCCTCTTCCCTGGCCATTGTCTTCCACTCCAACCTGCCAAGAGCCATCTACTTTCAATCTCCCTCCACTTGCGGGCAGTTATCTTAAAAACACACTTCTGATGCCACTCCCCTTTTACCATTTAGTGGCTAAATACTCCAAAGCCTTAAATACAGAAAAACAAACGGTGTGGTGGAACAACACTGTAATCCCCATACTGGAGAGGCTGAGGCAGGAAGATTACCACAAGTTTGAGGCCTCCCTGGGATACATAGTGAGTTCAAGGCCAGCCTGGACTACACAACAAGACCCTGTCTCAAAACACAAAAACAAAAATTCTCTGCAGTTATGCATCCCACTCCATCTGTTTGTCCTCTACCTCCACCCCCTGCAGGGCTGGGGCTGGAACCCAGGGCCTTGTGCATGCTAAGCAAGAGCTCTCCCACTGAACGATACCCCCGCCCCTGAAAATGCCTTTTAGACAGTATTACCAGCTTCAGTTAAATGTCACCTCCCCAAGAAAGTAAGGGGAGGACCAACGACTGGACCAGCAGTTCCTGTTCAGCAGAGTGCGCACAGTACCCTCTGCCCCTCCTCCCTGAGCCTCCTCCTGGGTATGGACAGGAAGCGCATCTGATTCTGCATACCTTTGTTTTTATTTAGGGTCTCTCATTCTGCTGCCCAGGCTGGCCTCAGATTTCCACTCCTCCTACCTTAGGCCCAGAGTAGCTGGGATTAGAAGCATGTGCCACCACACCCAGACTTTCAGAATACTTCTAATGCCTAGCAGAGTGCTTGACATAAGAGTGTATAATCAACAATTAAATAATGAATGCATGCCAGGCATGGTAGCACACGCCTATAATCCCAGTACTGGAGAGGCTGAGGCAGGAAGATCTTTGCAAGTGTGAGACCAGCCTGGGCTCAACGTGAGCTCAAGGCCCACCTGAACTGTATAGCGAGACCCTGCCTCAAAAAAGACCAAAAAAAAACCCCCAAAAACAAAAAACAACAACTGAATGCATACATCAAGTTCACAGATTGACACACACAAAAAGCTTTTATGCATCAAGGACAGGAGAAATCTGTCCACTTTACGTTACAGAGGCTCTAATACATTTACACGCGCATGTGCGCACGTACACCTGTCACAGTGTCTGGTTCTGTAGTATTTCCCCAGCCTGGAACAATTCTACAGGAATGCTGCTGCTACATGTGCCACTTACAGTAAGTCCAAATAAATTAATTATCCCTGGTCATATAAATTTATACTCCATAGCTATATGGGCAGGAAATTTTTCTGGAAATATGTAAAACAGTTACTGTGATGTAAGGGTAGAGCAGTGTTGAAATCTTGCCCCTGCCAACCATTGAAGCCTCAATACCTAAGTACCTCATTGGGAGATGAAGCCTTTAAAAAGGAAAGAAAGTACAAATGGAGTTGTGTGGGTGCGAGCCATCCGGAATGTTTGCTGTCCTTAAAGGATGAGGGAGCACTGGGGAGGCAGGACACCGGTGAGCACTTGCTCTGTATGCACAAATCGCGGAGTTCAACCCCAGCACCAGGAGGGGGCAGGGCAAGTACAGAACTGGAGGTGAGAACGGTGCTCTGAGACTGTGGGCAGGCACCTGAGCAGGGGCAGTAAGGCCACATGCGAGCCAGGCAGAAAGGACCCATGAGAACAGGCCTGCTAACGTCTTGGCTTGGGCATTCCACCTTCCAAAGTTGTAAGAAAATAATTTTCTCACTGGGTGTCTACAGTATTTTGTTACGGCAGTCCCAGCAAACTAACAGAGGAAGGTGCTAGTTTAAAATATTTATATTTCGTAGTCACGTAGAGAGAGCCTCAATCTAGCAGTTTACTAAACAGTGGTACTGTTGGTATTTTCACTTTCTTCTTTATACTGATCTGCATGCCTGTAATCCCAGTACTTAGGAGGCTGAAGCAGGAGGATCAAAGCCAGCCTAGACTACATAGTGAGATCCTGTCTCCAAAAATAAAATAAAATAATCAAAATTAAGGAAAAATAAAAATTATAAAGTAAAATGACATAACTATCTTAGACATTAGTGGGCCAGACTTTGGCCAGAAAAAAGTTTTTCACCTTGCTATTTATCATTTTAAATAAAATAAAATACTATGTTAGTAAATATTTTTAAATTTTGCCAGTTCCAAAAAGGAATTAGTAGACTTGGAAAACAGAGAAAAGTACTTTGTCAAACACTTCCCTGGGAATTTGGGAGCTACACTTCAGGAGTGCGAAGACTGATTCTCATGCTGGAGTGAAAACTATCAAAGACTGTCTCAATGACAAACCTCAAATCACACAGCAGGCCAGGCATGGTAGCACATTCCTGGAATTGTAGTATCCAGAGGCTGAGGCAGGAGGATCGCAGAGAATAAGACCAGTTTGGGACTAGAGAGAGAGTTGAAGGCCTACCTGAACCACATAGCAAGACCCAGTCTGAAAAAAACAAAAATTTAAAAATCAAACGAGGTAAGTTAGGCATTTTATATACATTATCACTAAATTTTTTTGACAATTCAATGTGGTAGATACTAAGATTCCTCATTTTCAGATAAGTTACAAAAACTCAGACTCAAAGAGATTAAGTAGCTAAACAGCCTGGAAATAAAAGCACTGAGACACAAATCAAAGTCCCTGTATCTTAAAATCCCAAGCTGTTCCATACTAAGGATCACTGCATAACACATTCATTAAACATGTTACAATGCACTATACTGGGTGTATAAGGAAACATGACTCCAAGAAATACAATCACTAGTCTCACTTCAGTCACTGAATGTCCTCTGTAACACCTTGTACCCTGTACATTTCTCCTACTCCAATAAAGAGATTTTAAAGCTTCTCAAAAGAGGAGGAGCATAAAAAGAAAAAGAGTTCTGAGTCACAGACCTTGCAAAATTCTGGTTTTATCGCTTACATTCCTGATCAGTAAGACTCCTGATCAGCAAGACGGTTCTGATTGGAATAGAGGACAGTAATTAGACAAGTGCCTAGTGCAGAATGAACACGAATAAATGTTACTCATCTACAACCTTCACAGAGGAAAGCAGACCCAGAACTAAAACTCAGTTCATCAACTCTTCAATGGCCTCTCCAGAATTCAAAAATAAACCACAACTTATTCTGTTGGATTCTTTTACATGATATACTACCCAACCCAAAGCAGAAAAATGAACAGTCAGTTGTGTGGTTTTTTGTTTGTTTTTTTTTTTTGCAGTACTGGGGATAGAACTCAGGACCCTGCGCTTGCTAAGCAGGCCCTTATTCCACTGAGTTATATCCCCCAAAATGAACAGTCAGAACTACTGACCTTTCCCTTTTAGAGCAGTGGCCTCCAGAATAGACACTTAAATTTCCTCAGCATGGGCTCGGGGAAGTAAGATTACTAGTAACAGGGGCACAAAAGTAAACTTTCCTTACAGAAAGGAAGCATACGCTGTTCCCATGAATTTTTTTTGGTCTTTAGCAGTGCTGAGGATCAAATCTCGGCTTCACACATACTAAGCAAGTGCTCTACAACTGAATTACATCCCAGTCCATTGATTCTAACCTTAATGATGGCATCATGACTCGAAAATTTGCAGACAATAGTTTTAGAGCCACAACTCGTCATCAAGCATGACTAAATCCTATGTGAGAACTCCAGTGCATGTATTACTGAGCATATGGCACAGTGTATCTTTTTTGGTTTTGGTCCCGATTCAACTGTGCACTCACTGGGCAGGCACTGTGGCCTAAGCTATGTTCCTGGCCCTGTATCTTTATTAATATTGTGCACTGACAAAAACCCCTAGCAATTTCCTTTTTCCACAACACTTTCCCTTAAAACTTTTATTTGCTCTGGGCCAAACACCAGGATATCACACCTAACTTTCTCAGAAAATAGTGATTTATATCAAGATTTTTCAGATTTGAAGAGTATATGTTCAGTTAAGTACCATATCAATCTAAACCTGTAAGTTTATGAAGTCGAATTATAACACAAGACTACAAAAGTTCACTAACAATAAAACAACCTCAATGGGTTCAAGTCCCAATACCCCTCCAAATCGTATTTGTCATTATACCTCCCTCAGAAAAAAATTCTTCTAAGCAAATTTGGTCAAGTATATGTAGTTTAAACTGGGTGTGGTGGCGCACGCCTATAATCCCAGCACTTGGAAGGCTCAGGCAGGAGGATCATTGTGAGTTCAAGGCCAGCCTGAACTGCATAGCTAGGCCCTATCTCAAAAAGACAAAAAAAAAAAAAAAAAAAAACATAGCTTATAAGGCATATTAAACTGATTTTTCTCATATCTACGTTACAACCTTCTAATAAAAAGCATTCCTTGTAAAAGCTGGGTATGACACAAAAGCAAATACGAATTTTAAATGCTGTAACACCACCTAAGAACTGCCTCAGCCAGGCGTTGTGGCACAGGCCTGTAATCCCAGCACTCAGAAGGCTGAGGCAGGAGGATCATTGCGAGTTCAAGGCCAGCCTGGGCTACACAGTGAGCTCAAGGCCAGCCTGAACTGTCTCAAAAAGACCAAAAAAAAAAAAACTGCCTCAAATATTATAACTCAACTTGAATTTATGATATAAACCTAGGTGACTTCCTCAGAGAACCTCCTATCTTTTTTAAGCACAGAGCTTAGAACTTAGAAATTACCCATGGCCTACCAAGTATATTAAAAGCAAATACTTTCAAAAAGGAAAAGTAAATTTATTTTTTACTTGCACCAATTAATTCTCTGTCTTGGTTGTGCCTTAATATTGCCATGCAAAAAAAGTGTGTCTCGCCTATCTACCCTCCCTGTACCCCTGCAGCCCTATCTTTCTACAACAGGACCAAGAATTGGAAAGGCTTCAGAGAACCCGCAAAACTGGGCACGACCCAAACACTTCAAATAAAATGGTAGTTTGAGGAAGGAAAAGTACAACTTTTTAAAAACACCTGCTATAGTATTTCACAGCTACTTCACAATGACCCCACTCACCCATGATTATACCATGGGTTCATTTTTAGTAACTAGGCCTTTGTCAAACAAAGGTAAACATGATGGTAATAGAACTGTTTGTGTTTTCCCCCAGGACCTAAGACTAATTGTCATCAAGCACAGAAGGAAAAGAAGGTCTGTCCAAACCACACTTATTCTTTAAAATATTTCTATTGCTGAATTACACAATGAGTACTTAATAGGGAAAAAACAAAAAGAAGTATTGAATCTTTAATATTTATTGTTTATAAAAATTTTCAACATCAACTGTGTTTTGGTGCACTAAGTCTAAAAAAGAACAACACAAATCTTCTACGAACCATAATGAAAAATAACAATAGCACTTTACATAAAAAAAAACTTTACTTCAATTATCACACCTAAGGCAGTCCACATACATAACAAGTTCCATACACATGTACCACTTACACTGACAGCACATGTGCTTACCTTTCCTTTCCCACATGGCAGTCTTGTCGCCTCTCTTCTATTCCTGTTTTGTCAGGAGCTTCCTACAGTACTTTTTTTTTTTTTTTCTTTTTTTGGAGACGGTCTCACTACACAGTTCAGGCTGACCTTGAGCTCGCTTTGTAGCCCTGACTGGTCTGGAACTAGAAATAATCCTCCTGCCTCAGCCTCCCCAAGTGCTGGGATTACAGGTGTGCGCCACCACACCCGGCTTCCTACTGTATTGTACAACATCCATGTTGCAGGAAAATCAGCTATCGATAAAATAAAATATCAAACATGTAATGAGTGCTTGGAATAGACAACATTTTCACAGCCACTGTGTACTTGCTTACAAAACCTAAAAGATAACATCAAAAATAAAAACCTGTATGAACTACAATGTAAACACAAACCGAAGTCTACCCCAGAAGTAAGCTCTGCCTCAACCCTCACACCCAAGGGCATCTTCATACAAGACAACTGCGTCTCCCACACAACAAGCACTGCTTACACTGACAGCACATACGTTTCGTTCCCCTGTCCTTTCTTGTAGGGCACAGCTGACATGTTTTTTGCTTCCCTGCTGTCATAGTAGGTCTTCCTGATGCTGCACCTGCCTGTCCACCATCAGCTCACCAGTGTGCTCCACAGGGTTTCTGGCGTAGTTCCCTGGGTAGAAACATTTTGTTTTTCCTTTGCTGTACATGATCTCTGAGGAGCTCCAGCACCAATCTTCTAAGAAAATTTCTCCTATAGGATATTTTCTCCTAAGTGATATTTTGCACTTGTTATTTTCTTTGTAAACTATCAAACTATTCTTGCCACATACGTTTAGGATCCAGTAAAACACAACCACTGGCCAATGCTTTGTGTTTGAAGTGACTTCATAGTTGCTACATAACTCATCTACAGCTACTCCACCTTTGGTTTTGTTGTAGAAAGTTTCCATCTCAGACTTCCATTTTGTTGAGGTTTCCCTAACAATATTTCCATCATGGTGAAATGCAACATCAATAGTACCAGTTTTCTTCTTTGCCATTTATGAGGCTATCTTTCTAAAATCCAGACTGTACAACTCTCTGTTTTGAAATTGCAACATTTCAGCCAGGCATGGTGGCACACGCCTGTGATCCCAGCACTCAGGAGGCTGAGGCAGGAGGATCCTTGCAATTTCGAGACCAGCCTGGACTACAAAGTGAGCTCAAAGCCAGTTTGAACTGCATAGCAAGACCTCGTCTCAGAAAGACCAAAAAAAAAAAAAAAGAAAGAAAAGAAACTGCAACATTTTATTGGGAATTTTTGGTTTGTTCCTGCACTGGTCAATTTGTGCTCTATTAGCAAATGCAACATCAACTGGAAACTGGTAAACCAATTGTCAAAATGTCATTCTGAATAGTTTTAGAGATATGAGCAACAAGTCTGTTCAAAACATCATTTGCTTTATTACTATATGAATAAGGACCTTATGCCTGAGTTCCAGCATAAATGTCTAAGCACCTAAAGCATAATAAATCTTTAAATACTATAAGGGAATACATTTTTATGCCATATGCTGACTCTGCTTTTCAGTAAGTCTTTCACATTCCTGTAATCACCACGAGAAATCCCTGCTAAGCACAGCTGACCTATGAATGCTTTTAGTTCAGCCAGTGAGATGTCATTACAAATAGATTTTTAAATATGGCTACTGGTGCATACGAAATGTTTTACTTGCATTTCAGCCTTTGTGTACTTCATGGCATCTAGTAGAATTTTCATCTGTTGCAATTCCAACACTGAATGGCAGTACTGGCATGCTGTCCAATTTCACCTCTGTCTCGATCCTCCCTACCTTCTCTCTCTTAGCTCTAACATTGGATTGGTCCGTTTGGTTGTGTGGCCATTTTGCAACATTATCACTAGTCAAATATGTACTCATGTGGCTATTTTCTTCCTCATTTGAATCAAGGAGGTCTGCATTCCCTCTGTATTAGTTGATTCTTGATCCATTTTACTGTCACAGGCACTTTGGCTCACGTGGCCAACATTGAAGTCGTTGTCCTCATCATCATGATCATTATCACATCACCATCCCCCACACTCTTCTGTTATGAAAGCATGTATTTTACCATAATGGATCATCTTCATCATCCATACAAGTAATCTGACGATTTACTTCTTACTCCAATACATGCAAATCTGGTTTTTCATGTGCCACTGTACTCAATTAGGCTACTTCTACCAGAAAAATCAAACTTTTTTATAACAACTTCTGCAGTGATGTGGGTCTATTAGACCCTCTGTGATGCTCAGGTAAACATACACAAAGTTACATGGAGCATAATGTGGGTAAAAACCCCACTTTGTCACTTTTGCACACATGCACATACCTTGCCATTCATCATGCCAAGGGAGTAAACATAGATTGATTCCTATATCCCTCAGGAAAAAGTACTGAGATGCACTAATATGCTAAAGTACAAATATACAGTAAACAAGAAATGGGCCCTCTGGATCAAGGCTCATGTACCTGGGTATTAAGTGTCTTAATGGTACTGTCACAAGCATTCCACACACTATCTCATCAAAAGTTCTGAATGTGTCCAAAGTTACAGGAGAATGGCTCAAACTGTACATTTCCAGGGAGCACCACTCTGTGCCATTCGCCCTCCCCAGAATGACACCAATGCAGTTGTGCAATGAAGTGAGCTAGGTAAGGACAGTTAAAAGCAGTGGAGCTAAGGCCCAAAAGCTCTAGAACGTCTGATAAGGAAGCCCACACTCCAAACCGTAAAGCTGGAATGGAGGCCATAAAACAGAAATCCCTTGCTATAAAATAACCCTGTTATCAGCCTTGTTGGTGAAGGAAGAAACAGGAGACAGAAAAACAGTCATTAATGAGTATCAACAGACAAGACAAAAGTGAAACAAAAACCCCCTGAAGAGTCTGCATGATGAAACTACACATCTTCTTGAGTGCTGACAGGCAGTAACAACAGAGATAGAGGGCCATAGTGCTGCCCTGGAGAAGCACAGTGACTGGTCCACAGAGAAAGACCAGGCAATATTGAAGTAAATCATACTCATGCCCCAAGTAGGAAAAACTATAAATTATGCACTGGAGCCATGTATGGTAGCACATGCCTGTAATCCCAGCACTTAGGAGGCTGAGGCAGGAGGACTACAAGTTTAAGGCCAGCCTGGGCTATGTAGTGAATTCAGAGGCAGCCTAAACTACATAGCAAAACCCTGTCTCAAAATAAAACAAAACAAAACAGAAACATTGCACTGGATGGACTCTGCAATCACCTGCCCCTCCCAACTTACAAATCTGAAAACAGTTTTTTAAAAATGATGAAAGCTGCTCCATGTGGGCTACAAAGTGAGTTCAGGACCATCCTGAACTGCATAGTGAAACCTTGTCTCAAAAAGACAAAAAAAAAAAAGAATCCATTATAGCAAGCACTGATATTCCTAATGTGACTAACCCAACAGAAAAATGAACATCAAGCTACCTAACAGCAGCCTCTCCTCTTCACTACCTAGCCCTTGTCATGAGAATCTCCCTCTCATTGTAAAGCTGAAAAGACATATTCCTGCTCTGCCTGCCTCACACAGGCCAAGGACATGGCCAAAAGGGTCCTAGGAAAAAACTGCCGAGGGTTTCCAGTCAAGGTTTTATTGCAAATAAAAAAAAAAAAGGGATATGTGTGAACAAGTACACTGCATCTTTACTGGCTGTGAACACTGGGTCCAATGGGAACCATGAACCCTTTTCTCACCCCCTTACCCACTCCCTCAGCAAACCCCATCAGCTCTCCTGTACACCTATGCAGGGTCACGTCCACACTCTCCTGGCTCCTTTACTGTTCTATAGTGAACCATCTCTCACCTGGCCGCCTGCTCTTCTCTGCACATGCCTGCTTCTGCCCTTACCACCTTCTTGCTAGTCTCAACTGAGCAGCCAATATAAACACTCCACAGTGTTAGGTAGCTCACTCCTCTGCCTAAGCCTTCAGAAGGTATCTCTCCTCTCCCATAGACACACAGCCAATATAAACACTCCACAGTGTTAGGTAGCTCACTCCTCTGCCTAAGCCTTCAGAAGGTATCTCTCCTCTCCCATAGACAGAGTCTCACAGTGTCTGAAAGGTCCGGCACACCTGACTCCCCACACCTACTTACCCACTCCTCCAGCACGCTACTCGTGCTATGCTGGCTCTTCTCTCAGTTCTATGGACAATCCAAGCACAAGGGCCTTTGCAGTCACTGCTCCTGTGCCGGAAATTTGTCCCCCACCCCACACACCTACCTTTGCACCTCTGTTCAAGTGACACTTCACTGAGGCCTCTCACCACCCCATCTTATAGGACCCAGCACAGACCCTGCCATCACTGTCACTGCCTCGTTTGAAACTGTAACACCAACTCTTTGTTCTGTCTCCTCCCGCAGGAGCTCTGTTTGCTCACTGATGTGTTTCCCACACTTAGGCACCCTGTGCAGTGCACTATGGGTGCTGATTAACATGAATTCATCCACCAACAAGCTAAGGTCGAAGGTCGGGAAAGGGAACCTATCCAGGTCCTACACAATTTCAAATAAGCCACTGAGTCACACCCTGGACCTTTGATATCAAGTGAGGTAAAATTTTATTTATTGTTTAGGCCATTTTAAATTAAGGTTTCCATCTTTTGAAGCCAATGGTTACCTAACGTAAGGCTTATTAAGTAGTTTGCAAACATGTATATACACACAGAAAATAACAAAGTGGGAAATATATTCATTTCAAGTACATGAAAAATACACAAGGGCGGACTTCCAGGAAGATGGCGACCCGGTAGGCAGCAGAGAGGGAACCTCCTGGAGGACTGCCACCCAGACAATGGAATATAGCCATGTGAGGACAGAAAGGAGAGAGGTGTGTACCCTGAATCCAGGAAGATCTGAAATGGGAACTGAAGCCCTCGGAAAGACCAAGCAAAACCTCTCCTGGAGGAAAGGATCGGAGGGCCAACGCGGCACAGTCAGAAGGAGAAGACCGGAGAAGGAGGAAGCCACTGCTTCAAACACACTCTTGGCCCAAGCCCTCGTTCCAGCGATTGCAGCTGCGGCTTCAGAGACCCACACTCATGGAAGCCTCCCGACTCGGCCGGGGGAGAGTGGAGTTCCGAGAGCTGGTCCAGAACTGGAGAGGAGAGGGCACAGCCAGGAAAAGAGGCAATGGTGGTTGGGAACTGTGGTCAAATCCAGTGTGAGGATGAGAGGTTGCAACAGCCAGGAGTCCCCACTCTGCAGCAACCTTCCTAATCAGCACCGGGAGGCAAGGTGGAGCCAGAGCAGCCAGTACACATCCCACCACACCCAGCTCT
>PVLD010025300.1:0-23949 GCA_004027595.1 Dinomys branickii | reverse complement strand
GGACTTTCCCACGTCTCGCCCCGGCAGCCTGGTCCGCCCTACCACATCTCCCCCGACATCTCAGAGAAATACGCCCAGTTTAAACTTCCCAGCCGAGGTCCCGGCATTCACGCTCGCCAAGTCTGTCTCGAGCTGGTGGTGTTTATTAAGGAGGTTCGCTCCCTTGCTGCTCACCTGGTCGCCATCTTCCCCGGATCTCCCTCACGGTTCTATTTATTGCACAATGATTGCAAGAACATTTAGCACTGGAGTCAAACTGACTGGATTCCTGACTGTCTTGGGCAAGTTTTTACTTTCTAGAATCTTTTTGCTTCATAAATTGAAGAGAGGAATGTTCCCACTTTGTGAGATTGTTAATAAGGATTAATGAAGATAAGACAAATAAAGCAATTACGATAGTCTCTGATATAAAAGGGTTGCTTGTGAAAGTTAACCTCTCTCCGTGATGCTGGAAGTATATTAGAAAATATGCCTGCGTTTCTCCATCAGTACAGTTTTTCTCACTTTAGAGCCACTTATCTAAATATTTTAAAACTCCAGGATCTAAATTACTTTATTGTTGGTAAACTTATAATGTATTTTTTTAGTGCTGTACTCAACAAGATTAGCTAGCACCATTAAATAACTACCATACATTTTCATTATTCAAAGCCCATAAATTTAAAAGCATTATTATTTGTGGGGGATGGTGGTTAGTACTGATTTATACACAGACAAAATAGGCAATTGGTAGTTAGGTTACTTGCAAACTGTTCTCTATTATTTTAATAAATCAAACTCCATAGTAACATCCAGTTAAGAGATGATTTCACAGAAAGAACAGAAGAGCAGGACAATTTTTATTCACTTTTTAATAAAAGTATAGGCTCTGTATTTCTCAGACACTTCCTAAAGACTTTTACTTAGTTATCTTTGGTCAGAAAAATGATTTCTAGTAGCACATTCTGGATTATAGATTTAAAATTATTATGCATTTTTCCAAAATATATAGACAATGATAACCAAAAGTTTTAGTTACTTTGCTTGTTGCTGAGACAAAATACCTGAAAACCAAAGGCAAAGAAGGAAAGGTTTACTTAGCTTAATTTGTACAGATTTCAGTCTGTCATCAGCAGATTCCTAAGCAGGGCAGAGCAGAAACAGTTCACAGTGGGCAGCAGGTTGCAAAACAGGCAAGGGCGTCTCACAGCCCTTTCTGCCCCTTTCTCTGTTCCAGGCTCCTCAAGGTGGGTGGCATCACACTCTTCACCCCAGAGCCCTTGGTCCTCACATCATGACTTAAATTAATTCTGACCTCAAATACTCTAGATCCATTCACCTTTCAAAAAGCCCCACCTATGACCCCATGAGGTGTTGAGTGCACATCTAAACATAAGCCATAACATAAAGGAATGCATCTTTTCCACAATAAGTCATTTAAAGCAGTAATTTTAATTTTTTATTTGGTATTTCTGCATCTAGAATTTGTGTTTCTTTTGTTTGTTTGTTTATTTTTTGTACCAGGAATCGTACTCAGGACCTTGAGTTTGCCGGGCAGGCCTGTGCCACCGAGCTATATCCCTGGCAGTGTTTCTTTTTGGTAGAGATAGTTTGTGTGTGTTTTGAAGTATAAAATGTGCAGAAAATGATTTCATTCAGTTACACTTGTGTTTATTTAATAAATATGTAATATTTATATGTATTTAATAAATATGTAATATTTATCAACAATGTTCAAAGAATGCTATCAAGTCTTTGGGAATAATACAGAACAAGGAAATATTCGTACCCACTAGAAGAAATACAAAACATACAATCTTATCATTATGTGATTAAAGGCACCCCAGAGACAAGACTTCAAAGAGGGTGTAAGCAAAGGATCCAGAAGTGCAGAAGTGCCCAGACTACTGAAAGCTTGAAAGATCCTGACTGTACCAAAGCCTTTGTGAACTCAAAATCATGAAGATCAGAAAGGCTTCAAAACAAACTGTGCTCCAAGCCTTTTGATCCTGTTGTGTCGAGGTGCATCAGGGACTTGGGGTGTAAATGGGAGTCCTCTCACTTCACAACCATATATATGAGGCGTGATGTGAATATATGGTGAATGCATAATTTTAAAAATTCATTGCAGTAAAAGACACATTGGTATCAACTCTCAAAATACTGCCTCATCACTTTCAGTGTTTTTAGTTGTGTGGCTGTCTCTGCTTCAATGTCTTGCATCACTTAAAACATTTATCTTGTGTGGTGGTTTTGACTTTGGGATGAGCCAAATCTGCACAGTCCTGAAACAATACTGGCTTCAGGCGGGTGAGAGCGCACAGTGATGTTTTCATGGCCTGCCCTTCCCCTGTTGGAGGTCAGCATCAGTTACTGTGTTGTTGACCATGACTCTTCAAGGACAATGGACATCCAGAACTGCTTCTGAAAGTGGCAAGAGAACAGGATGTGCATTCAAGTTGACAGGGAGTGTTCTGAAGGAAATTAATGGCAATGCGTATTTACTGGAATAATTTTTCAACGTGAAGATTTGCTGTACATTTTCATCACACTTCATATGTTTAGCTTTTAATGGAGAATAAAAATAAAAACATACCATGGTATATTAGGGTTTCCATACCTTATTAAATTGCAGGAATAACTTAGGCCTTACAAAGAAAATGTTTGGGCTGGATCTTACTATTACTGACCTCATTTTGGAATTGCCAACGTGTTCAGATTGAGTTTTTTTTTTTTTTGGCTTTTAAAAATGTTATTTGACACAACAGTTGTACATATTTATAGGATTCAGCATCATGTTTTAAGACATGTATACTGTACATAATTATCAAGTTTGAGTAGTTAACATATCCATCACCTCAAATGTTATTTATGATGAGAAAAATAAAAATCTAACCATTTTTGAAATACGTAAAATATGATTGCTAAGGATAGTCCCCTGCAGCACTAGAGGACACTGACACCTTATTCCTCTGTCTGTAATTTCCTGCTCTGCCAACCTTTTCAAACGTTCCCTCCCTCCCCACCTTTTCTAGCCTCTGGCCATCACCATTCTACTGTCTGCTTCTACGAGAGTAACTCTTTTAGATCGTGCAAATCAGTGAGATCATGCGGTGTTCGTCTTTTTATGCCTGTTTACTTCATGGGGCACATCCATCAGGCTCATCCACGTTGCTGCCAATGACAGAATTCCATGCTTTTTATGGGCAAAGAGTATTCCACTGATAACTGTGGAACTGTGAAACATTTGTTCGCCTGTCAGTGGACAGTTCTGCTGATTACATGACTTGGCAAGTTGGTGCTGTAAACATGGGAGTGCAAGTAAGGCTTTGTCCACATGGATTTTGATTGATTTGTTAAGTCTTTAAATTTTCTTTAGATAATTTCAGTGATTGCCTGCAGTATGCATAGGTTGATCCCATCTCCACTGCTATGCCCTTGCCAGTGCTTTAAAACACAGTTTAACATACTAGAAATTTGAGTAGGAACACAGAAGAGACATCCATGTATTCAGTTTCAAAGTTAAACAGGGGCGGGGGCTGGGGATATAGCTCAGTGGAATAAGCGCTTGCCTAGCAAGCGCAGGGTCCTGAGTTCGATCCCCGGTACCGCAAAAAAAAAAAAAAAAAAAAAGTTAAACAGGGGCCAAAGTATGGTGTAAAGGACCTTGAGTGTCCTTCAGCTCATAAGTTAACTTCTAAAGCCACAAACAATCTCAAGAACCTCCATAAATGTACAGTTATAGGAGAATACATGAATATATTATTCTTGATTATCATGCAGGTAACATAAGCATTCATTGAACTGTAAAACTGAAGTAGCTACTTGAATCTCTGCTAACAAAATAATGCTGATTCCCTCACCAGAGATATTGCTGAAGCAACTGGCAAAGAGACAGTAAGAATATTCTTTGTCCTGGTAATATAACATGTAGAATAAAATCAAATATGTAGTAGATAGCAGTGCTAAAGAAAAATATCTCATTATGAAAAATTATACCATGGCTGATATCAGGATATAACAGAACGTGGTTCTCATCAGGTAGCGTGTCATCCGAATCACCCTTAATCACGGTGATTTTCTGTCATCCGAATCACCCTTAATCATGGTGATTTTCTGTCCCTTCAGCACTATTCTTTATTTTAATGTGACATTTCATTAATTTAAGCCTTTAATTTATGAGTAGTTGTCCGAAGAAGTGATTGATTTGGTATTTACTTTCTTATCTAAATTAACTCTATATTTTACTAAAGAACTTTAAACACAGCATAAAAGAGCTTAAGGGAATGCAAAGCCAAAACAATACAAGCATTTCCCTTTCAAATGTTGGATAGTTTAGCTTCTGTGCTTTGACCAATTGCAATACTTTTAGGAAATTTACTGTCAGAATCCTATTATTTCACTGTGAATAGTAACTTCTTCCTTCAGAAAAACTGTATATTTTAATTGTGAAGTTGGCATTTATTTGGATGGTATCCATAAGAAAACTAGCAAAGTAAGGAAGATCAGGTACAGCAATACAAATATTGCAAAATCTCAATTATATTGGGGTCTAACAAAGTTGAGTTTACAGAAGTACTGGGTCAAATAGTTGCTTCATGTGACTTAGGACAAGACGAGGCAGGGGAGGAGGGCAGCACGAGGATGTCTTAAAGCTTACAAAGTTTTCCATTGGACAAGAGGAATAAGTTCTGGTATCTGCTGTGTAGTGGATAGTTGATAATATTATCTCATGTATTTCCAAATAGCTTAGACAGTGAGCTTCAAATGTGCCACTTTTAGTTGCTAAGCAGGTACTTTTAGAGTCACTTATCTATGCTTGTCCAGGATAAGATGAGAAATATTTCTTCCACTTTAAATGACTGTTCATACGTTTTCAAAATATGTTTTCTTTGTTTCAGATATGGTGTTCCAGAGGAGACCACGAGGAGCAGCTGCAGTCGCTGTGTCAGGCTGCTGCACTGTTCAAATAACCAAGAGAAACTTTGTTCAGTATGATACTGGATTGTCTTCCCTGGAAGTGTTTTCCTGTCCTATCCGCCATGTTTGGAACTTGGGACACATGAAGATGCATGATCTGGAACTGAGCATGCTCAGGAAAGAGCCGACCTTATCAGTGGATGGCTAGTCTTTCCAGAACCTATATGTTCTTGTTTTCTTTGCTCACGGAGACACTACTTTGGGAACAGTCCCTGGTTTCTGACCTTACTTCATGCAAGTAATTGACCTTATTTCATTCTTTGAGCTCCTGATTTTACTACAGGCTTTGTGCTCACCAAGGGGGGAGTCCTTTACACTCTATTACAGTGTTGAGGCTGTGAGAGAAAGTGTGGGGATGGAAGTGATCAGGCATGGTGTAACGCTTCCCTCCCGTACACACACCAAAACATCCCATTCTACCTACAGAGGCACACAATAATGATCTGTTAACTAAGAATAACAATAATTATTGATAAAAAAAAACAAGAAAGAAATGTCATAAAAATCTTGTTTAAGAGATGTTTGAAGAGATTAATGATTCCATAGTCATCTCTGTGTAGGTTAATATTTTCTGCTACCCTATAAAATCAATAGGGAGGGGTACTGCCCACATCTGTCTTTCCACATCCTTTAACCCAAAAAATGATTCGATAAATATTTGTGGAATAAAATTGCTAAGCCATGCTGAGTTATATGCACAACTCTTCCAGCAAGAGGAGTGAACGGCACCACCAAAATTAATTAATTAAGGGAAGCTACCATTCAAATAAACATTATATAATATAAGCACCTGCTATGTGCCAGATACTATCAGTTCTGCACCGTTGAATCATTTAATTCTTACCACTCTCTTGGAAGTGATGTTCTAATATTCATCTCACTTTACAGAAGGGTAGATCCAGGCATGCAGAGGTGAAGTGAAGTAGCAATTAATGTTCAGTCAGCTTGCTGATCCAGGAGAGAAAATAGAGAGGATAAATGAGACTTTTTCAGGTACTTACTTTGCCAAGCAACCCAGTGCAAGCTGCAGGTCCTGCTCAGAGAGAAGCTGTGGTGCTGAAACTCTCAGCATGTCAGGCTGTCCCTGAGGATATGGGTTCCTGCAGTAACCCGGTCTTCTAGTCCTGACATTCTCCTCCCATTGGTCATACTTTCATTCAGATTTGTTATGTTTTGGATTTCTGTCCGATATCTTGTCAATTTCTCTCCTTCTTCATCAAATTGCTCGTTTATATCTTGAATTGTTTTGGATACCCAATCTTACCCAAATTCTTTTTGTGTCCTCTTTAATCTGACTGATTATTTTATCAGTAAAGTCTCTTATTTGTTTGACTGTGTCATCTTCTAACTCACTGGGTATCCTACTCACATGGTTTGGTTGTTTCTCTTATTTCTTTGCACGTCTCTGCCATTTGGTTTTTTACTTCCCCCTCAGGGCTCATGGGATCAAGATTTGCGGTGGTGCAAATTTTCTGAGGCATCTTTTGCTTTTTCTGCCTCGTTTTTCTACTTCTGGTTGAAGGTTGCTGGTTGATGAGAGCAGAAAAAGTCTGCCAGTATCACTGAGATATCGTACATTTCCCAATAACATGATCTTGACTTTGCTTATGCTTTGGTATTTATATCCTTCAACCTGTACAATATAAGAGGATCAGATCTTGTCAGTGCATTGCAAGGATAGTACCACTGCTGGTTAATCAGCATTTACAGAGCCAGCCACATATGAGTCATGTACATTTAAACCTGTTTTGACCATTTTGTCCTTTGTCCAATAATCCATAAAAATTGCGATACAATACTACCAGTAGGTATGCTGGGATGTGGGACTGAGAGAAGGAAAAATTACAAGGAATGTACTAAATCAGAAAGAAAGGGTACCAACAAATAAAAGAGAAAAAGGGATCCAACTCTGTCTTTATTATTTGTGTAACTGGAAAGGAGGGCCAGTGGAAAAGAGGCCTGGGAGAATTGGCAGGGGCAGAGAAACCATGCAGAGGAGGGACTGAGCTTGGGCACTGAGGAAGCTGTGAGAAGGGTGGAACCTGAAGACATGCTGACCAGTTTGTGCTCGGCTTCTCTCTGCATAATTCTACTGACAGTTACCTTTACTTGCTCTTAAAAGATACTATCCAGATTGTAGTAATGAGTAGTTCTCATGCTCTTTTTTGCATATAAATAATCCCTATATATATACTTTGCTTCTGTGTTTCGGGGTATCTGTGCTTCCTGGTGTTTTCCCTGGAGTCCTCCTAGATGGAGGGAGAAAAGGAATAGAAAGAGAAAGGGGTGAGAGAGACAGAGATGGAGACCCATTAATTTACAAAAACGCACAATGACAGCATCCTCTCAGTGCTGTACTTACTGCAGTCTGAATCTGGCCTGCGAGTTTCAGAGTTCCATCCTGCACACTGATAAATGGGAGGCTTGGATCTGTAGGGAGGGTCTGTGTCTTAGTTACTCTTTCCTCATTGCTGAGGCAAAGCTGGAAGAGGAAAAGTTTATCTGGCTCATAGTTTCTGGAGATTTCTATAATAGGCTGGCTCCAAGGCAAGGTCATAGCAGAGGAGAACAATTCATGGCACCCACAGATGGCAAAAGTAACAAGAGAAGAGAGCCTTTTTCTGTCCCTTACTACGTGTTCAGGGTACCCAGGATGAGGCTGGAGCCAAAACAATCAGTGTACTGATCCGGCAGTCACCAACCCTTAATCCCCGCATTGCACCATGAATCGATCACACACTCTCGATTCAGCCACCACTGAAAAAGCTGCACCCATGAAGGCATGAGACTTTGTGGGGACATCTAAACACAAGCCATGACAGTCTGGATGGACTACTGGTTCTGCATCTTCCCTGGACCTTCCCTATGCACATGGCATACCTATGCCCACAGGTGCGTTTCTCTGCCGTCTTCTCAGTCTACAGCCAACTTTTGAGTTCAGCAAGCCCTATTCTTCCTCATTTCAGTGTCCCTTCTGTGGGCATGGCAGCTGTATGCTGTTGTCTTTGTCTTGGGTTCAGACACATTCTTTAGAGTGAAAGGGGACAGGTGCCCTCTGGTCTCTGAGAGGGCTTTCTCTTTCCGCTCCCTTCCCTCCTCAACCCCAAGGGTCTGTGATCACTTTCTGGAGGCTCAGCCGAGCTCATCACATCATGTCCTCCAGCTGATAGTTTTCTCTCGCACTCCTCATGCACATCTCTCTCCTGCTATTCAGGCACATCTCACTGCTCTCCACAAAGAGTCAGTTTCTGATGCATGGATTTCTTGTGCCTTGGGCATGTGGTGTCCAGTAATATTGGCTGGAAGCAGGAGAGTCCCCTTGTAGGTCCTGAAGAGGGGGCACTGGGCAGAATGTACTGTGGATCCAGATCTGTGTTGGGGAGAAGGGCTGGGGGTGCTTGGTCTGGTCGTGTGCTGCTCATGCTCTCTTCTCTAGGTCTTGCTGATTAATATCTGCATGGCCTTCATGGTGCATGGCCTTCATCTTAACCAGAAGCTCATCCCTTTTTAGTTATTTCTCCAAGGACTCTGCAAGGCAGGATCAGTCTCTGCCCTGTAGATAGCTTTCTGGTTTTCAGTCTTCCTGCTGCCTGAAGCTGTGACTATCTCTTTCCATGGATTCCTTCTGGCAGTGAGGAGACAGAAAGATTAGGAGCTTATCCCAGGGGTCCAAGAGCTAATGTCCATGTGGTCCCTTCCCTCAGGATGTTAGCTCCCCTCCCAAGATGATATGTTCACTAGATGTGGGGCCTGAGGGGCGCTGCAGGACAACGGCATCCACACTTCTGCTAAATGTGACACTGCATTCTGTCTTTTGTTTTTCTCCTTCAGGCTGATACTCTGTATCTGTCTTTCTTTGCTTCTGTGTTTTGGGGTACCTGTGCTTCCTGGTGTTTTCCCTGGAGTCCTCCTCATGGACCTCTATCTCTATTGGAAATTTCTGAAAAGTACTGGAGCATACATATATTTATTAATTCCAGATATTAAAGATGACACTTAGAGTTGTAGTACTGGGATTCTGTGCTCCAATGCTTTTATGTGTCTATGTACCCCTAAACATAATTTTTATTTCTGATGAAGAATTTTGAATATCTAAAAAGTTCTATAACTCTTACACAAAAGATAATAAAAGACTTCAAATACTCTTCTAAATGTCTGAAAACAAAGGGAAAAGTTGGAATAATTCATACTCGTTGGAATTTTGCATGAAGAGTATCATCGTTTTTTCCCCCAGAGGCAAATTAAGTACGAGTCTATTATTGAGAATTTTGAGAGCTTCGTAGCTAGCAGTGTACATAAATAGTGTGGTATTTATGGCATTTCAAAGGATTATTGTTCAATTCTATTTTTAATGAGGACATCAAAAATAGGACTCACCAAAAACTTTGCGTAATAATTGCAGTAATTGTGAACTGGTTGTACTTTTTCAGGTGGACATGTACTGTGTAAAAAGAGCACATTCTTACTGAATTATATGTGATTTCAGTGAGATTTTTCAACCTACCGTTCGATGACTTCCACTGTATTTTGAATAGTCCTTCCCATTATTTCTTTAGGTGAATATTTTCTCTCAGTTTCTTTCCATCTTTTCTCTCTGGTATTTCAACTATATATGTCCTGCAATATTTTTAAGAATCTCTATTTGCATAATACCCAAGTTCTGTTTTAAATAAGCCTATATTTGTTGCTATCATAAAGCTATTAACATTGGTGTTTAAACTTGATCCAGTTTAAATCTGAACAGCTAAGTTTTATTTATACTTGTGGACATCCTTGAATATGTGTATGCATTCCCCCTTCAGTTCTTTAATTACAAATTGCAAATTTCCCCAGGAATATTTTTTGTAGTCAATTTTTTTCTATGTTCAGTGCTCTGAAAGCATATGAAGTTAGTTCTGATTTCATATACTGATTAGTTCTAAAATTTTGATTTAATTATTTTTATAGAATTGATCTTTTATTTTTCAAATGCTCCTTTTAATCACTTCTTGGCTATTTCTTTAGCTACTCTGGAGTCCTTGATTGCTAATTCTAATATCCTGTCTTCCTTGGATCATTTTCAGTGAATTAATTTATCTCTTAGTTGTTTCTGTTTCTAACTTCTTAGCATGTTTCACAATTTTTTTGTAATGCCAAAATTTGAGGTGGAATACTGTAAGAGACTGAGCTAAGATATCTTCTACAGAGAGTTGCCACTAAATTGTCTAGATCCTATAGGGTCATGGCTTTATGAAACTAAGTCACTTTGATTTTTTCATTTACTTCTAGAACCTTCTAAAGAGCAATGTTCTTAGGGAGTGGGCCTTCAAGAGTTTCACCTGCACAGTAGGTAAATTCTGACTATCCCAGAATTCAAAGTTTTCTTCAAAAGCTCTCCTGGCAGATATTTTTTCCCACTGATGTAATGTAAAAGTTGACCAAAGATTTAAAGACAAAAACTTCGCATAGATTTGGGGTCTTGTTCAATGGTTCCTTTTCCAATGGGATGCTGCTCTGAAATCCCAGTTGCCTTGGAAATTTCACACTCTGGGTCACTCTTGCTTCTACTCAAGGAGACTGTTATGATTCAGAAAATCTATCAGGGAGAAAATTCATGAAAATATACTTTCTCTTTCTCAAATACTATAGGCAGTTTTTCTTACAGTCCCCAAATTGTTAACATTTATTATTTAAATTTGATTGACTTTAAATTGGTTCCTCCTACCAAGTATATCCTATTCTTTCATGATTGGATACAATGAGCTTTGTCATGACTTTTAGTAAATTACTTCAAAACAGTTTTGAAGTTCTGTGGTGAAGCAATGTAAAGTTATGTGTTTCATGTATTATGTTGTACATAGCTAATACTATAATAGAACATATCATGCTATATTTGTTTGTGTGTGTGGACAAATAGAATCTGTATTGGAGTACAAATGTACACATTCATTCTTTGTACTCAGAATAAATGATTTGAAAAATTTAAATGTAAAAAGTTTTAAAAGAGGCGTTAAAAGATATTTCATCTTGGATTGGGACACTCTTATATGGTACTTATTTTATGCAAATTAAAAATATTCCATACATTTTCTTCAGTAATGTCTCCAATGGTCAGATAAAATTTCTAGGAAAATATGAAATATTAATTTTTTGAATGTGAGAAACTTTTCACTTCTTAATAGTGTTATAGATTCAACCTCAAGTGAATGGGTTTGGATCCACAAAGCACTGAAGAAATCATTTCCATCAAAATCAGATTTAATCATTCTTCTTGAAAATAATTTTGTTTTGCCTGCTGCCATTATATTTACTGCCATTACTAGCAATGGAATCCTCCAGGGGCAAAGGCCGTCCTGGACTGTGTGCATGTGAGCTATTAATCTAGGAAATGCTATTAGATCAAAAGAAACAACTTCATAATTCACCTCAAATCCTTATATTTTGCCAATGAGAGAAATAAAATACTAAGAATACAATTTCCTTAAAGCTATAACTTTTGTTTTATTAATGGTGAATACTGAACAGCTGCCATTTAATAAATGTTTTGAATGTCTAAGAAATAAAACAGTTAAAAAGGCCTTAAGAAATTAAATTTTATATTTCCCATGGAAACTATCATTAATTTCTTCTGATATTTATATGACACTTTTACAATGCAAAAGTCATAGTTAAGAGTGATTGTTCAGACATTCTGCTTAGTAACATTTTCTCATTGCAGTGTACCAGATGTCAAATCCATTACGTTCATGGTGTCACATCCATAATTTTAATGAGTTTTGTAATATATATGAACCCTGTGAGAATTTTCCAGAGATATAAGTTTCTTCCAAACATTCTTACTTTAATAGCTGAGCCTTTCTAAAAGTATTCAATTTATTTTTATCTAAAAAATTTCAACTGAGCCAAACATGTCAGTGACACTAAATTTCACTGTATACTCTTACAGAAAGTTTGCATTTGTAATGTGTTAAAGTCCCCCACTTGAAGACTGCTTCCAGTGGTTTCATAAGAATCTGTAGCTAAGCGTGTTTGGTTTGATGGCTTCTTTCTAGGGGGCCAGATTTCTACAGGAATATTTTATAGGAACTCACAGGAACAAAGCTTTATTTAATATGCATTTCACTGTGTAACAACTAGTGTTTATTTCTGGAGACAATTCTTAGGGTGACCGTATCTAGCTATCAGTATCTAAGAAGCAGATCTGCTGCAGCAGGGATGTTGTGCAGACAGAATGAGCGATATCAGGAGGAAGACGGGAAAGAAGTGAGTTTGATACTTGTTTGTTCCCGGAGCTCTATTCTTGAAGCTTAGAGTGGCCCTTGTGGAACATCTGGCTGAACGAGTTCTCTCCTGTGTCTTGGTAAGCCTCTGTGGTGAACTCCACTGGGGTACACACACCTCGCTCTTCTACTCCAGGGTAATGCATTCTTGTCCTCTGTTTTCCTTCCTCCAAATTATTCTACCTTGAACCTCATGGGGAAAACCTTTTCTGCTCTCAAAATAAATCTGTTTTAAAAAATAGTAAATGATATGTTAATCTAAACAACTTAGCACAGCTCCTGGTCCATAGTTAGTACTCAACTGGAGAAAAAATGTTGTTTTGATCTTTATTAAAACTACTATTTCAGCTTCTTTCATTAGCTATTTCCAATCCCACTCGTGGCCAGAGCGGTAGGTAAACCAGTAAGAAGGTGTAACTCATTCCTGCCACCCCTGCGGCTCCTGCAGCCCACCAGGAAATAGATTTGCAAAGACCTGGCCTTTGGTCTGCATAGTGCTCATCCGCTCCGTGTCCTCCCCACAATCACATCAGACTCCATCATCAGTTGGGTGTTTTTCTCTGTGGAGCAGGAATGCTAAAAGCAGATGAGGCAAAGTGTATTATTTATGTGAAATCCAATATCGGTATCCTCATCATATCAGCCAGTTAACCCTCCTATCCAGCCAGTTAATATTTTCCCCTGATGTGTGCAAAAGATGAGGCCACTCAGTAAGAGTTTACCACAAACAGAACTATTCAGCTCCTGTTTACCATGAGAAATATCTTCAGTATGGAAAACACAGCATTCCCTAAGCTGGCTGCTGTGGATACTGCCTCAACATCAGGTACTCGGCGGCCAGGAGCAGGGACAGAAAAGCTTCACCTGTGACATACTGAAGATTTACAAAGGTTGTTGTTTTATTTTGTTTGTACCGGAAATCAAACTCAGGACCTTGAGCTTGTCAGGCATGTGCCTGTGCCTTTCAGCTATATCCTTGCTGACATTTTGAAGATTTAGCACAGTTGCTTAGAACCGTAGCCTTTACTCACAGAGAGTATTCTCCTCACAGTCATGAAGGTTCAGCGCATGGCTGAAGCTGTAAATAGTTCCAAACAGTATATAGAGTATGTTTTTCCTACACATGCGTACTTATAAAGTGTAACATATAAATTAGGTACAAGAAGAGATTTACAACTGCAATAGTTGATACAGGGTGTCAACTTGAGAAATGAGAAGTTTAGAAGCTTAACTCAGTGACTCAGAAGGGAACCAGGGTCCTCACTTTGTAAACATCCTGAGCCCGTGGAAGAGGAAGACAAGATAAGGTGTGGGCAGCTGGCACACAGTAGAAGGAAGAAAAGAGGCTTCTTTTGCCCCTGCCTTTACTCTCGCTGCTTCTACTGTCTTCTGACGCATTGAAGTGTGGTCCCTGTGCCATGTGCCACCCTGCCTTGGTGCCAGCTGATTATGAACTGAAACCTCCACAAACCGTGCACAAAATAAACCTTTGCTTCCTTAACTTTGGGTGTTGAGTATTTTATCTTGGCAATGAGAGAAAAGTAACTGAGAAAACAACAATAACTAATAGTAAAGTAGAATAATTAAAACAGTATGCTGCAACAAAAGTTATGTGAATAAAGACTCTCTCCCAAAATATGTGACTGGGATGTACTCATTCCTATAACAGCACGAGATGATCCAGGGCCTGGCTGATGAGATGGAGTCGGGTGGAGGGCTGTTTATTGACATAAGGTAATGTGAAAATGAGTTCCGCCATGTTGCAATGGTGGAAGTGACCATCGCAATCTCTACTGAGTGACTAATGGGCAGCTGGAAACCACAGTGTATAGACACACTGGACATAGACTTCACATCCTCTGAGGGCTGAAGAGCAGTATCCAATTTAAAACTTATGACTTGTATATTTCTGAGATTTTTCATTTAATATTTTTGAACCCCAGTGCACTGGGCATAGCTGAAACTGTGGAAACTGCTGAGGAAGGGAAATAACTATTATGGGTGTAATACACAGTGCAGTGGAAAACACAATGCATTTTCTGTATCTAGTTTTGGCACCGAAAAATGATCATAGTTATGTTTCAAATGTCCATTCGCAGTTAGCATCGTGTTTTTCTCAGTTTAAGAGATTTTTTATGTTAAAATTTATAAATATGAAAGTATAAAACTATAAAAACTATATTAACTATAGAAACTATAAGCCCTATAATGAAGGAACTATGCAATAATGCAAAACATAGCAAAGAGCTCAATTCAAACATAGGAGGGAAAGTGTATGAGGAAAGCACACAATGTACTTTCACCTGCTCCACCCAGAATTCTTCTATTTTTTTCTGGAAGAATATAAAACTGAATGTGTGTTTTATATTGAGTAGTTGGGATGCCAGAGAAAAGGGTAAGCAGAGTTCAATGGTTTGCAAAGTTTCTTTTCCCCTGAATGATCTAGCTTGATATGTGAATTTGTCAAACACCTTGGATAACAGAATCAGTCATGTAAGTAGAACTTAAAAATAAAACTTTGGTACATATTCATCTTACCACACATCAAGTTCTCTTAACAGCATCACTTGAAGTATGAATATTCACTGGTAAAATTGTGAAGGATTAAATTATACTATTAGTGATGCATCTGTTCATTTGGTACTGCCAGTGAGCCATAAAAATGTCACTGCAAAGACTGCTAAACTATTAAAATAGGAAATTTTCATAAATCCTACTATCTTTATATGAAGAGTAAGTACTGAGACCTTAAGATATTTTCTTGTCATATAATTCCCATTACATTATGGAATTATTTTTCAAGTAGTTTACAAGAACTCAAAAAAAGTTGTTAAGACTGTTCAAAGTAACTGTACCATGCATATGATTTAAAAAATTGTTTACTAATTTTTTGTTTATGGTACCGGAAATCGAACTCAGAACCTTGTGCTTTCCAGGTAGACACTTGTGCCACTGAGTTATATCCTTGGTGCCTTTTTTTATTCATTTACTAATTTAAAACAAAGCCTTCAATTATATTTATTATTAAACACTTGATATTTATTCCAATGAATTTACCAGAACTGTGCCTCAAAACTTCAATACGTTTCTCTGCCTACAAGAAGTTGAAATGACACTCAAAATGTGTCTCTTGATGCACGTTGTTTTTCTAATCAATGTAATAATGCACGCCTGTGTACAGACTTAGGAACAAAGAAAGAAAATGGTACAGGATGAAAATCACTAGTACAGAACCTCCTCCCCAGGTTGTGTAAGGTCCCCGTAAGCTGGTAGATTTTGTGGAATCTCCATACTGATTTCCATAGTGATTGTACCAGTTTACAAACCCACCAACAAGGAAGAAGTGTTTGTTTCACTCCTCACCTTCTCCAGCACTTGTTATGTGTTGATTTCTTGATGGTAGCCATTCTTTCTAGAGTGACACAGAATCCCAGTGTTGTTTTTTTTTTGTTGTTGTTGTTTTTGTGGTACCGGGGATCGAACTCAGGACCTTGCACTTGCCAGGCAAGCGCTTATTCAACTGAGCTATATCCCCAGCCCCCCCCCCAGTGTTGTTTTAATTCACATTTTTTGAATGCACAGTAATGTTGAACACTTTCTCATGCATTTATTGGCTAGTTGTACTTCTGCATCTGAGGTATGTCTATGCATTTACAATTCCTCTTTTTTTTTTAAATTGGGAATGTAATATATTTGAGTTCTCTATATAATCTAGATATTATTCCTTTGAGAAGTAGATAGCAAATTTTTTCTCATTTTGAATGTTGTTTCTTTACTCTTTTTTTTTTTTTTTACTTTTGCTGTATGGAAGCTTTTTAATTTGATGTGATCCCATTTGTTGATTCTTGGTATTTATTCTTATGCAACTGAGGTATTATTCAAAAAGACTGCCTATATCTATATATTCAAGACTTTTACCTATTTTCTTTTCCAGCAGACTTAGTGTTTCTGTTTTCATAACCATATCTTTGATTCATTGTGCTGTTAGTTCAGTTCACGGTAAGAGATATGGATCCAGGTTCAATTTTCAGCATGTGGATAGGCAGTTCTCCCAGCACCATTTGTTAAAGAGTTTGTCTTTCCTCCAGCCAAAGTCAGGTAGCTGAATATACGTGGAGTTGCTTCTGCATCTATTCTGTTCCGTTTATATACATGTCTTTTCCTAGTACTATGGTTTTTTTTCATCACTGTCGTTGGTAGTGTAACTTGAAGCAGATGCACCCCCTGCCTTGACTTTGTTCCTAAGAATTGCTTTTGCTATTCTAGGTCTCTTATGACTTCATATGAATTTTAGAATTATTTTTTCTACTTCTGTGAGGCATTCTATCAGTATTTTTATTAGGATTGCATTAAATCTGTAAAAGAGTTCTCCAAGTATGACCACTTTGATCATATTGGTTCTGCCTGTCTAGGAACAAGGGACATCTTTTATTTTTCTGATATCTTATTGGCCTCCTTTTTCAGAGTACTGTAGTTTTCATTGTAGAAGTTTCTGATTTATCCAGTAGATTAATTACTATTTCATCTTTCTTGATACTTTTCTGAAAGATATTGTTTCCCTAATTTCTTTTTGGTGAGTTTACTGTTAGTGAACAGGAGTGCTATTGATATTTAGTGCTGTCTATGTATCCTGGTATGCTTAGGAATTTTGTTATTAATTTGTGAAGTATTTTGGTGGAACTTTGGGGGTCTTCTAGGCAGAAAATTGTGTCATGTGCGAATAATCACAACTTAAGTTCTCCTGCTCCTGTGCATACACATTTTAGTTCTTCCTCTCGCCTACTTTCTGTGGCTAATGTTTCAAGAACTACAATTAATACAGGTGCTGGTAGTTCACCTCCTTGTCTTGCTTCTCATTTTAGAGGAAAACTGTTCAGATTTTATCCATTTAGTGTGATGTTAGACTTTGGTTTTGCATAAATGAGTTTTTTCAAGTTGAGATAAAGACTTCCTACATTTATTTTCTTCAGCATGTTTATCATGAATGGATGCTGAATGTTTGCCAAATCATTTTTCTGCATCTACTGAGATAATAAGGTGATTTTTCCTTGCTTCTTTTTATGTGCTGTATTATATTTGTGGATTTGCATATGTTGATCCATGCTTGCATCCCTGGAATGCATAATGTAGAATTTTTTGGATGATTTCATTAATTCTGTTTGTTAATGTCTTATTGAGGATTTTTGCATCTATGTTCATTAAAGAGATTGGCCCATAGTTCTCTTTTTTAGTTAGGTATGTTCATGGTTTTGAAATAAAGTTAATGGCTCCTTCCGAAAATGAATTTAGGAGTACTGCTTCCCTTAGATTTCATTAAAGTTTGAGAAGTATTTGTATTAGTTCTTCTCCAAAGTTCTTATTTAATTCAGCAGAGAATCTGCAGGACACTATGGTTTTATTCGTTGGTAGTGTTTTTATTACTTGTTCCATTTTATTGAATAATATTGGATTTTTCAGAAGTTTTATAACTCCTTGGTTTAAATTTGGTAGGTCTTATGTGTCTAGGATCTATACATTTCTTCTGAATTTTCCATCTTATTAGAGTATAAGTTTTTCAATGTAGTTACCAGTGATCTTCTGTGTTTCAGAGAAATAGATTTTGATTTTGCACTTTTCATGTCTAATTTTATGGATTTGGGTCTTTTCACTCTTTATTTTAGTAAGATTGGCTAATGGTTTCTCTATTTTGTTTAATTTTTCAAAAAACCTCTTTGATTCTTTGATTCCTTGTATTGTTTTTTAACCTCAATTTCATTAATTTTTCCCCTGATGTTTACCTTTTTCTTCCTTGTTCTAGTTTTGGGTTTGGATTGTTCTTACTTCTCTAGGATATTGTGGTGCATCATTCGGTTATTTTTTTTAGTTTCCTCTGTTCTGAGATGGGAACTCACAACTATACACGTACCACTTAGTACTTATACATTGTGTCCCATAGGTTTGGGTATGTTTCAATAATTTTATCATTTAGTTGCGGGAACCATAAATACTTCTTTAATTTCTTCTGTGACCCATTGATTATTGAAGAGGTTATTGTTTAATTTTTGTGTGTTTGCATAGCTTCTGTGGATTTCATTGTTACTGATTTCCAGTTTCATTGCACTCTGATTATTTTAATTCTCTTGCCTTTTATGAGTTAGTATGTGGGCTATTTTGTTGAACATCCTATGTGCTCTTGAGATGAGTATACATTCTGTTTGTCGTAGGATGGAACACTCATAGATATCTACTAAGTCCATTGTTTGAAAGTTTACTTCAGCGTTCATGTTTCTTTGTTGATCTTTGTTCAGTTCATCTGTCCAGTTGCAACAGTGGAGTATCGCGGTTCCCTTACGGCAGTTGTACTGGTGTCCATCTGGTGTTTTGCATCTGCTATGTTTGTTCTATGAAGTTGGGTACGTGGAGTTTTGGTGAATTTATGTTTGTAATATCTCTTTCTGTCTGTTGCCTTAAACAATATAGTGACCTTCTTTGTCTCTTATCATCAGTTTTGACTTGAAATCTACTTTGTCTGAAATTAGGAACATTATATCTTTTTTGTGATTTTTTTCTGGATTCCTATTATGTGAAATATTGTTTTCCATTTTTTTAAAACTGTGACATTTGTATGAATTAAATAAGTTATTGCATACTGTATATCATTGGGTGTTTTCCTTGATCCACTCAGCAAATCTGTGTTTTGTGACTGGGGAATCGAGACCATCCAAACCAAGGCCTGGGAGAGGGAGCCAATGACTTACTCCTGTGGCAGCGCTACATTCTTGGTGCTGTTGTCCTTATTCCCCCCTTTTGTAGCTTCCCATGCAGCCAGGTGTACTTGTCCTTTCTGGCTGACAGGCATTGGTAGAGCTGGCTTTGTGGTCATGAAATGTTTGAGATGCTCCTTGTCTTAGAATTTTTAAAATTTTTCCATCAATTTTGAAGGAAAACTGCAGGATACACAAGTCAGGGTTAAAAAGTGCTGTCTTTTGCACATGAGGCATTTCCTTTAAACGCCCCTGGCCTTTAAAGCTTGTGTAGAGAAGTCTCCCATGATTCTGATTGTTTTATATTTATTTAAAATTCATACTCTTTCTCTCACAGATTTTAAGGTGTTTTCCCCTGTGATGGGCTTCAGTACTTCAAATGTAATATGATGGAAAGGTTCTGCTTTGTGTCTGTGGGTTTAGTCTCCATCTCCCATGAGCCCTCTGCCCAGAGGTGGGGAGAAAGTGCTGACCGTCCCTTTCCTTCTCCGCAGTGTGTGACACTTCCTAAACGTCTTCGAAGGTTTTAATTTTCTATCAGATCCTTCCTGATTCTTGGGGAGATACTTCTTTTTCTCTTATTTCTCTTCCCCAAGTGCTTATTTTCTAGTGTGTGAAATGTAAATCTCAGGGAGACTTAGTCCTTTTTGCTGCCCTCTCTGCCCATTTCCTAAAAGTCTTTAAAAGGTTTTATCATTCCTATTACCCAGGTTTAAAAACATTGAGATAATGTTGAGAACCTTTAGTAATTTTGTGGCAAGTAATCACTTTCTCAGTAGAGAGTTAACAATATATGAAACTACACGGCTCAATGAAATAATTCTGAAGAGCATTTCTTTTCTCATAGGAGCTAGAGCACGATAGACACTCAAAGACATGACACTGCCCTATTTTTATGCATGGGGAATGAGTTATCACAATAAGTAATGGGAACAATTTGACCAGCCTCTCTTCCTGCTTTGCCAGCGCCTGTGAAACATCATCTTAGTTGTAAGCAGGTCACTGAAGTTTTATTTTCCAAATTTGTTAAAGCGGTGTAAAAACATGCATTGTAGAGTGATGAAAAATTGTTAGAAGATAATTAATTATTGCTACAGTGAGGCTCTTCTATCTTTATACTGCTGGAAAATTGACCTTTTCTCCGAACAATAAAAGTGATTTGGTTCTTTCAGGTATGATAGTCTTGCTCTAACATCTAAACCAGGAAAATATAGGCTCTTCTCCCAGGAGGTTTTGGGGAAATCCGCAGATTATGCATATTGTAAAGGTTAGAAAAGCAGCGCCAAAAATAGATTTCTCCCCCACAAATGGACCTAGGGGTCAGTTCAATATATTAATCTCATAACTTGGAGATATTGTACTTCCAAATTTAACCTCAAATCTAAACGTCTCTCATCTGTTCCACCGGAATTTGATTGCAGTGCATTCATAGTCCCACTCTATTGCAGATTTGCAGGTCCAATTTTCCAAGTGTTTTATTAGTTATATCTGATGCCAAGAGCAAGTAATTTTCAAAATGTTTTTCTTTTCTTGATAGTCAAACCATTCTAATCTTCCTCAGTGTCATTCTGCCTAGGAAGTAGTCAAAATCTAGTATGATATGAAAATATTAATATTAGTTCTTGACATCTAGTTCCTGCTTTAAGCCAGAGTAAATGTGATTGATTTTTCAAAACATTTCTGGTTAATAATTTGTGGTTTCCCTAGCAATACAAGTTCATGCATGTACTTTGTAAATGTCCCTTATACTGAAGTAGTATGACAAGGACATGACCCAAAAAAGGATAAAAGTACTTAGCACACTCAAAAAGATATAAGAAAAAGAGAAATTGCATGTAGATCAATAAATCTGATCTGGGAAAAATATGTGGATAATATACATATGAGGTAATAAACATATTATCTAAACAACTTTTACAGTATTATTTGTGGCATTTCCTTTTGTGAGTACTGAACAATTGTAAGATGTCACTTATTTTTAACATCTACAAATGGGGAGCATGCACTCACTTTTTTAATATGACCAGAGTTTCACGACTAGGATAAGCCTCTCCCCTTAGTCATCCAGTAACATTTTCTTGAAAGATAGAATCAAAAAGTCATGTTATACCATACCTGCTTTATAACTAAAATATCAGAACTTCGCGGGAGAAGTACTTCATATTAACCTGCAACTACTACCAACTCATTTTAGTTTCATACTTGCTATTCATGGGTCTTCAGGACCCATATATTTAATATAATACAGTTTTCATAAAATTTTTAATTGTAAACACATTATATAAGTATCTGTAACATAGAGAAACAAAATTAATTTTCAATTTACAGCACTGATTATAAATCAGGATTTTTCAAGCATCATGTTGTGTAGCATTGCATTCTGTCGGTGCTGCTGGGGCACATGGCACATCTTTGTCTTTAGATTTTGTCAGTAAGCTGCCTGGACTCTTCTACACAGGAATCTGCATCCCCAGGATTCTGCTGTAATTTTTCATACTTTTTATGCGTACTTTTTAGGAGCTACCCTGGAATGCAGATTTTCCTCAATTAACTATATCCCAATGGTTTGAAATAAAATCAAAAAGTTTTATTATTTCATGTCGTTGTAAAAACTGGTATAATGTGCTGGAATTAATACCTCAAACATTTAACACAGCATAAAACTTGAAATTGGTGAATGTTTGGTTCTGAATACGGCATATAATACACATTTTCCATCTAAAAAATCAACTTCAGATTTTGTGTCATTACAAAAGTGACTCGTGCCAGGTATGGTGGCACACACCTGTAATCCCAGGACTTGGGAGGCTGAGGCAGAAGGATTGCTCTGAGTTGGAGATGAGCCTATGCTACAAAGTGAACTCAAGGCCCTCCTGAACTGCACAGCGAGACCCTCTCAAAACGACAAAAAAAAATTTCAATTGTTTCAGGATTTTTGGTTTCTATGTCAAGAGAATTGCTTCAGTGCCCACTTGAAATGAGTGTGACACTTCTACTTTTTGATGCTTAAGAAACTAATGTTCTGATAGCAGAAAAATCAAAATGCTCCTGCCTATACAGCTTGTTTTCTACCTGGTAAAAATTTAAGCAATGTAGCCCTCTTACATTTTTCAAATGCCTACATAAGTCATTTTAAAAAAAAAATTCCTACTGTATGCTTTATCAAGCAATTTGCCATTTTAGAGAGACTTGATCATTAGATGAAAGACTAGTAACTCTTGGTCGGGATACACAAGAGGTAAGCCAGAGATTTGCAGCAGTGGTGCCCCTTCAGCTTGTTTGGACTGCAGAGTCTCCCCACCGTCTTAGTCTTACTGAGTCTACGCCTCAGCAATGAGTCCTGTGAGGCTGCATGCACGTATACCTGGAGAACACTCCAAATTCATGCCTTTGGTTACCTCAAGTTTTCTCAAGCTCAAATAGCGATGCCGAGGAAATGATGGGCACTTTGGTCTTCACCAAGTCTGAGATAACAAAATGCTATAAAATAATGTTTAGTAGGAGAAGAAAGTGGAACTAAAATAATTTATCACATAATGCCAACTATTTTATCCAAACTGTCACTTACTCAGCCAGCCTTTACAAACTCTTCATTTCAGATGCAGAACGTGGACTGAGTATAAATATAACTAATGTTGCTTCTGTTCATGCCCTCTAATCCAAAATGACATTTGTAACTTTGGCACCACCACCCACCAATGGTAATAGTTCTCAACTTCAGAAGAACACATTCCATGAAAAAGTAACATTAGATACCTGACATCTTGATTTTTTAAAATCTTTACTATTTTTCTTCCCTTTTTTCCCCAAGGCTGTAAACATACATAAATAAAATTATATCTAAGCTTGAAATATTGTCTTTTAACATTGAAGCTAGTGATAAAAGTATAATGCTTTTTGTTTTTCCAGTTTTTTTACACATTTGGTCTCTAAGAAGCATTGTATCTTTCAATTTTCTAAGGTGTTTCTGTTTCACCTTTAGACAATTTCATTTCTTAAATATAAACTAGATTATTACAAAACAATTTCTAATACATACATTATTTACACACATATTTAAAGGCAAATTCAGTTTAACTCTGAAATGAACTATGAAAAACAGGAAAATTCATTACTGACTGATAAATGAGAATAATCCAATCACACAGGTGATTTAAGCTATTAGAACACCTTTGTTGGTTTTATTTCTAAACACTCAAGCTTTCATAAATACTAATAAGAACTCCAACACATAAGAATTTATACTACTAGAAATATTTTTCTATCAAAATATTGACATGTAGGATTATCTGTTTAAAAATAACTACAGTATTAAAAATAAATTAAATATAAACATCTGGTTGTAATAGGTTTATAATCCCTAGTACTGAAAGTGAATTCCACTATGTTGAATTAAGTATTTATATGGCATAAAACACTATTATGTTGCAAATAATTTGACCCTTGTTAACCATAAAACCATGGAATAGAAAACCCACCTTCATCTGTAGTGTCCTCATTCCATCTAAGAGAATATGTATTTTATTGTGGCTAATTAAATGCAGACCAAGATTCAAATAATGAGGAAGTTTTATTTTTTAATTTGAAAACATCAATGAAAAAAAATAAGTGCCTGAAGCCTTAACTGGGATTTTTGGATGCATACAGAACATTCAAGAGGAGATATTTTTACACAAAATTTCAAATTTATTATTCATTTGGGATCTTTTTAACCATGACCCAAATGGAAGTCAGGGTGTTCAAGGAGATATGCTAACAACCTAATTCTGCAGCTAAATAAAACTCTCCAGGCTCAGTGGTGCTCAACTCATCTAGGTTAACTGATGGAAAGGAAAAGTAACTTCCAGAGATTGTTGCACTTTTCAGCCACATCACATTACTGAAAAACTGATTATTCATAACTTCAAAAACTTATTTTCACGTTGAGGATGGAACCAGGACTTCCCACATCTTACAGGTGTACTCCACCACACCATAGCCCACAGTCT
>PVLD010025299.1:0-23961 GCA_004027595.1 Dinomys branickii | reverse complement strand
GATTTTTACGTCTTCCTGATTCAATTTTGGCAATTTGTACCTTTCTAGGAATGTGTCCATTTCTTCTGTATTTTCTATCCTATGGGAATACAGATTTTCAAAGTAGGTATTAATGATCTTTTGTATTTCTTTTGGATCTGTAGTGACTTCATCCTTTTCATTCCTTATTGCATGAATTTGAGATCTTTCCCTTCTTTTTGTGATAAGGTTGGCTAGGGGTTTATCAATTTTATTTACTTTTTCGAAGAACCAACTCTTTGATTCACTAATTTTTTGTAGAGTTTTCTTCATGTCAATTTCATTAATTTCTGCCCTGAGTTTTATAATCTCCTCCCTTCTTTGGGATCTTGGTTTCGCTTGTTGCTCTTGTTTTGTAAGAGTTTGAGGTGTATCACTAGGTTATTTATTTTCTCTCTTTCTATTTTCTTTGTATATGCTTTCATTGCTATAAATTTCCCTCTGAGGACTGCTCTCATTGCATCGCACATATTCTGATAGGTTGTACTTGTGTTTTTATTTATTTCTAGGTAATTTTTAATTTCTTCTTTAACTTCTTGTGTGACCTATTGGTTATTCAGCACGTTGTTGTCTAATTTCCACGTGTTTATGTGGTTTTTGGAGTTCTCTTTGTCATTAATTTCCAATTTCATTGCACTGTGGTCCAATAATATGCATGGGATAATTTGAATTCTTTTGCATTTAGGTAGATATGCTCTATGGGCTAGAATGTGGTCTATTTTGGAGAAAGACCCATGTGCAGCTGAGAAAAATGTGTATTCTGATGTTGTGGGGTGGAACACTCTGTATACATCTACTAAGTCCATGTGTTCACACTTTTGGTTCAGGTCTGTTATTTCTTTGCTGTGTTTCTGTCCAGTTGACCTGTCTCTTTGCGTCAGAGGGGTGTTTAGGTCCCCTATTACAATAGTGTTATTAGTTATTTGATTTTTTACATCTGTCAAGATTTGACTTGTAAAGTTAGGTGTCCCATTGTTTGGTGCATAAGTGTTTAGGATTGTTACCTCTTCCTCTTGCAGCTTTCCCCTAACTAGTATGCAGTGGTCTTCTTTATCTCTTTTGATTGTTTTTGGTTTGAAGTTTACATTGTTTGCAAACCTAATAGCTACCCCTGCTTTTTTCTGGGGGCCTGTTGCATGGAGAATTGTTTTCCAACCTTTAACTTTCAACCTGTGGATTTCTTTTTGAGTAAAATGTGTTTCCTGTATACAGCATGTTGTTGGATTGTGTTCCTTAATCCACTCTTCCAACCTTTTCCTTTTGACTTTTGATTTGAGGCCATTTACATTAATGGTTATCATGGTTATATGTTGGCTTATTGTAGTCATGTTATTTACTTGATGTTTTCCTTCTTTTGCTGACTGTTTAATTACTTGTTCTGTTTAGGGAGTTATTTCTATCGCTGTTCTTGGGATTGTGGTCTCTTTTTTCTCTGTCTAGAATATCTTTTAGTGCTGTTTGCAATGCTGGTTTGACACTCATAACGTTCTTCAGTTCTCTTTGTCGTGGAAATATTTTATTTCTCCATTGAATTTGAGGGATAATTTTGCAGGATACATCAGTCTGGGTTGGAAGTTGTTTTGTCTCAGAATCTGTAGTATCTCGCTCCAAGCTCTTCTTGATTTCATGGTTTCCGTTGAGAAGTCTGCTGTGATTCTTATGGGCTTTCCTTTATAGGTGATCTGTTTCCTTTCTCTGGCAGCTTTTAATATTGTGTTCTTTTGCTGGATATCTGGGATCTTGACTATTATATGCCTTTGTGTGTTTTTCTTTGGGTTATGTATCATTGGGGTTCTATATGCCTCGATGAACTGAACTTCAGTATCTTTTACCTTGTTTGGGAAATTTTCTGCTATTATTTCAGCAAATATTCCTTTTATATCGTCTGTGAGATCTCCTGCTGTTTCACACACTCCTATAACTTGAATATTGTTACGTTTTGCCTCATCTTGGAGCTGTTGGATTGACTTTTCTTGTGTCTTTGATGATATCATGAGATTCTTCCTTTCACGCTCATAAGCTGCCATGCTGTCTTCAAGTTCTGAAATTCTATCTTCGGTTTCATTCAAACGGTTTTGCATGCTTTCAGCGTAAGTTTTCAAATCCTGGCATTCTCTTTGGACCTGTTTCATTCTTCGTAATTCATTCCTAAATTGCTCTTGTAACGTTTCCATTTGTTTCCTATTTTCTTCTAGTCTTTTGTCTATTTCTTTTCTATGTGTATGGAATATTTATCCCATTATTGTTTTCTGCTTGTTTTTTGTCTGAGAGATCATTGCAGGTATGTGGCTTATTTCTGCTTTAAGCTCTTTTATGGTCTGTTGGAGTTGTTTCATTTCGGATGCAATCCTTTCATAACTTGCAGGTATGTGGCCTCCTGGTTCCCCTGTATCCTCGCATTCAAAACTTGTTCTGGGTGGGGTTGAGTTTTGAGACTGCATTTTGTTCCTCTGTTTTCCCATTTTTGGGTATCAGATTCAAAATGTGGAGCTATAATTTCCCCAGGCAGTTCAGCAGGCAAAGGTGTGCTGCAGACGCTGCTCCAGTGATTCCTTCTCTTTGGGAGAATGTCCCTTAAGCTGTCTGCTGAGATTTCCACTTCTACTCCCTACCCCGAGACCTGGCTGGGGTGCATAAACAGCTCGCCACCCCAGGGACCTTGCAGGCTGGCCACTCAGGTGTTCCTCCCTGGGTGGAGCTCCTTCACCCCTCACAAATCCCGTTGGGGTGCCTAGCTAGCTCTTCTGACCCAGGGGATCTTGTAGTCAGTAAAGCTGCTTGGATGTCCCTCGCTGGGCAGAGCTTCTTCCCGACTCAGGAAAAACTGGTCAGAGCGCCCAATGAACTCACCCTGGGATCCTGCAGACAGGAATGCCGTTCAGATGTATCTCCCTGGATCAAGCTTTTTCCCGACTCAGAAATCCTGCCGTCTGCAGCTGCCACAGTTCGGGTGGCTCCGGCTGCGGGGGCGGGGCTCTGAGCGGGATCCTGGACCGCTGCCCAGATTGGCGCAATCTGCCCCAGTAGCGCGTTCTCTGAGTTTATTCTGCTCCGCCGCCTCCAACAAATCCTGGTTACAGCCGCCTTCGAGCCAATCGGGTTCAGGAGCTGGAAGGGTCCGTCCCGCCGCAATCCCTCTCTCGGCTGTACGCGGATTGAGCTGAACTGCGGCCCAAGTGCAACACCGATCCCTCGGATGCCCAGCTCTCAGGATCCGCCCACTTCTTGTTGTGCGGCTTATCCAGCCGGCCCTTTAATGCTCAGGCCGCGGAGAGCAACACGATCAGTTGGAATTTTGCATCCACGGACCGGGCCCTCGCGCGCAAAGGATCGGTCTCTGGGACAGTTTCTCTCTGCCGCTCACCTGGTCGCCATCTTCCATGAAGTCTCTTCCATGGTAATTTGGATGATGTCTTGGTCCATTAGAGCTGCTATAACAGAGTACCACAGGCTGTGTAGTTTATAAAGAACAAAAATATACTTTTCACAGTTCTTGAGGCTGGGAGGTCCAAGGTGAAGGCTTCGCAGACGTGCGAGGTAATTGACTGTGTGGCGATGCCTGCCTCTCAGGAGCGGGAGGAGTGCTGTGCACCTGCAGCCAAGTCATCAAGGAACAGAATGGGTCAGGAAGCCATTTTGCAAGGGCCTTCATCCCATTCAGGAGAGAGGCGGCATCATGGCTTAATCATCCAGTCCCCACCTGTTTTTATTGAATTTTTAAAATTTTAATGTAATACAAGTAGATATTAAAAATATATAAAACACTCCTCTATGGAAAAATAAAACAAAATTTCATAACAGAATATTAAAGGAATAACCATGGTTACTTTAAATGATGATCTTATAAGAATGGCCAATTTGTTACTCAGAGTACAAATCACAAACAAAAGAAGATTCTCTATTACGAAGAAGACACAAATAAAGGGGCAGAACTCTTTTCAATGAACAGAAGAAACCAGTAGTATAAATGAAACAAATGAGCATGTACCAATAGCATGAGAAATAATACCAAGATCCAACACGTGGGATCATATCTAATTAAAAAGCTTCCACACAGCAAAGGAAACAACCCACAGAGTGAAGAGAAAACCTGTAGAATGGGAAAAACTTGTTTTTACCAGCTGTTCATGGGACAGAGAACTAAAATCTAGAGTGTAGAAAGAACTTTTAAAAATTAGATCCTCCCAAATAAAATACCCCTGAAACAATGAGCACTTACAAGGAAGAGGCACTAAATGGCTAGTAAATACATGAAAAAATGTTCAACATTGCTGGCCATTAAAGAAATGTAAATTAAAACTTCCCTGAGATACCACCTTGCCCCACCTCTTAACAGCATCACATTGGCAACATCTGAGTTTTGAAGGGGATGCATTCAAACTTAGCAGATGATGGTCAATTTCTTGATTGCTATTTATTTTCCTCAGTGTTTTAATATTATTCTGTGGTTGCTGGTGTTTACTTTTAGAAAAAAGGATTTTGATTTGTTTCTTTAGTTAAATGATGAAGCTCCCCAGTAATGATGTTTGACAAGTTTGGACCCCAGAATAGATTGGACTTCATATACATGCTGTTGGGGTTTGAAGTTTTTCCTTATCCCTCTGTCTGTGGCCAGTGGTCAACGACTTTTCCTTGAAGAAGTAAGTTGTCACAGGAACACTTGTCACTTCAATAATTTGTCTGGTTTCCTTAATATTTTTTTCAATATAAACCTCCACTTTAAAATATTTCATATATGACACAAATATGAATTGGTTTCATTTCTATATTAATAAAAGGAAATAGGAACTTATACAAGATATGAAGAAATGCCTTTAGCAGAATTACGTTATAGGGATCACTGGACTAGAACTTGCAGACACCACCTTTCAATTCCAGTTCTACTTGTGATACTGGAATTACCAGTATGATGTTGAGACTAAGGGGGCCCCACCCTAGGCTTGGGTGGTACCAATCACTAGGTTTTCAGACTGGGTGGAATATAAAGGACAGCAAGAAGGCAGACCCGCTGCTGCTGCTTGCTGCTTTGCTGTCTCCTGCTTGCTTGCCATAGAGCATTTCTGCTGAGAGATGTCCCTTTGCCGTGCCATCCTGACTTGGATCTACCTTACTATGTCCTGAAACCTCTACAAACTGTGAGCTGAAATAAACCTTCCCTCCTTTAAATTAGGCTTTCAGGTATTTTGTCTCAGCAGTGAGAAAACTGAGGCAGAGACACTGACTTCCAATTCCAGTTCTATCTGTGTGACACTGGAAAAGTCTCTAAATTCTCCATCTCATTTTTATTCTCTTCTTTTATAAGACACGAGTACTGAACTAGGTTAGTTTTGGTTTCAAAATATGCTTTCTGGAGTCAGCTTGGAGATTGTTGACCTGTTTGAGGCCATGTGCAGGTGTTCTAGGGTCTCCATTTTTGCCTGAGTGATTCTTTCCTTTTTTATTAGTGACCTATTATAGATTGCTGGGTAAGATTTCTTCTGAGAAAGCATTCAGATGACGAAAATAACCTCATCACTAAAGGATGCAGTCTGAAAGCCCACATCTATCTCCATGACTTTTTAAATAGGTATAGGAGCTTGATCACTCACTAGTTTTACATGTTATCAGTAACTGCTGACACAAGTCAAAGTCAAATTTAAGTTTTTACGTTAATGCACTTGCAGAGTTTCCAAGCACCATGAAACAATTATTGTGCCACTTTCTTGTGGGGGATGTTTAGCATTTTGCATCCTTTTGTAGATTCAATGTAGAGAGCTTCTGGACTGGAGTCAGGTTTCATTAGAGTCACAGTCGTACCTCTTGTCATTTTGCTGCCATTGTCACACCAAATCAAGGGACACCTACTCCTCTCAGGCATCTTTCTTCTCCAAGTTCTTCCCCCAGGGCCTTGATATTCTGCATTATAGGGTCAGAAATGGAGGACCAAATATGACATCTGGGAGAGCATGGGTTTCCTTTCACTGCTTCCCTTCTTTCCCATCTACTTCTTAGACAGGTTGACCTGGCTCACCGAGTGATGGGCTCAGGGAATTTACTCACTTCCACTGTGGCTCACAGGGCTTTGGCATCTAATGAAGCATCTCGAGGTTTCAGTTCCTAAGCTTTTCTAAGTTTCTGCTGGCAACTCTTTCATAAATAGACTTTTAAAGAAGGAAAACAGAATTCAACATTGTGATCATGCTAAACATAACAGTTTGTAAATGAGATTTTATAACAGTTATTAATATCAAGGGAGATAAGTTTTCTTCTAGTTTGGGTGATCCAGAGTCCCACTTCCCATTTGTAGAACTTATAATTGGTTGCTGCCCTCTAGGGAAAAATAGCCTAGAATGTCACAGTGTGACATGATGCGGCTACAGGTGCTGAGGGGTTCCCCTTCCTTGTGTGCTGGTTTTAAATAAAATGTGTCTGGTTCTAAAAACTCAACTATTGTCTCAATATCATGTTCTGTCAGTTATAAACCCATCCTTTGTGGGTTGATCCCATAGGATATAAGTAATCTAGTCCATCACACAAATGGATCGGCATTTATAGTCTAGTCTTTGAGACTTCTGACAGTAAAGTTTCATGTGAGCAACTAACTTTTACTTCAATGGGTAACGTGTTTTACAGTAAGCAGGCCATTTAAAAGTGAGTTCCATCTTTGTTGTTTATTTTATGTTAACTTTAAGAAGTGAAGTTCTTAGCTTTTCTAGGTTAATTCTTCTTTCCTTCCTTGATAATTGAATACATTCCAATTTTCTCTGTTTGTGGGTGGGTGAAGTCTCTTATTCTGGGATATATTTGGTTTAGGTGTCTATATTAAAACTTAACTGTGATATAATAATCCAGCGCTGAGATAGGTGATCTGTCATGTCAGGTCCAATATTTCAGTGTAGACCAGTGGGAATGCAATGCAATAAAAAGGTGCAATTTCTTAACTGTAATCAAGGGATATTCCACATGTTGTTTGGATAACTATGGTAACATATGAGAAAAAGAAGCAGACTCTCTCTGCGTAGTCTAATCACATATTCCTTTTAGCTGCAGTGGTCCAGCTTATATACAGAGTTGTTCTTTCTGTTTGGGTCTCTAGTGCAGAAAATAGTTTTTAAAATACTGCTCAATTTTAGTAATGTTTTTGGACAGGAAGCTGGTGAAAAAATGTATACTTTGCATTTTTTCATGGAAAAAGAAAACTTAATATCAGACTTTTGGATTATAATTACAGACTTGAATTTTTTGTTTAAATCTAAATTCATTACCCTCTTTCAATAGTTGTGGTTTTAATTTTCTTTTTTTGTATTAAAAAGAACAAAAACAAAGAAAAAACAAAACAACACAAAAACAATAAAAATGATACAGAATTTCAAACAAGGTGGTAGCAAATTAACAATGGCTGTCATATTACATGTGTTGTCTTCAAATTGGTTACTCAGATAAACAAATATAGGCATATAAGATTACTCAAACAGTTAACATTAACTGTTCCTTTCAATAAACCAATAGAAATTAGTATTACAATTATCTTAGCTATCTTGTGTACACACATATATATATACACATATATTTTTTTTCCTTCTTTCTTTCTTTTCTCTTTTCCTGCCTCCCAGTTGTTCTTTTCTTTTGAGTAATTTCTTTCCCTTTCACAACATCTATTGTACCTTTCAGATTTTATTTACTCTTTCATTTTTGTAATTACACTAGGGAGACAATACCGTGTCTACACATGAGTCTGATTTATTTCACTTATGAGAGTGGTCTCTAGTTGCATCCATTTATCTATAAAAGTCTCAAGCTTATAATTTTCAATAGGATAAGTACAATACAATACTTTAGCCAGTCTTTAAAATCTATTTAGATGCTTGTCATTTTTCAACTTGCAGATTGTGAAATATATTTCAATATTATCCAAGTCAAGAACTAAATTTGGAGATACCTCAAATATGCTGCACACAATTTTTGCTTACAAGTAATTTGGGTGACACTCATGGCCTATGTGTTGTTTTAAGTGAGTACCCTCATTTGAGATTGACAGTGGGGAAATGTGTTCCTCTAACATCCTTTTGAAAAGGCAGTTTGTCAAGATACCTCAAAATCCTTGAAATCCATGTATTTTTTACTCTTCATGGAATTCTTCAGATGGCATAGTTCAATATTTATATTTAAGAATGTCATTATAGTGCCATATAAAATAGCAATAAATTGAAAAGACCTATCTAAATGCCCCCCATCAGAGAATGATTCAATAAGTCCAGATAGAGTTGTACGATGGAACAGCACAGTATTAAACCAAATGCTTCTATAGAATTAATTACACATAGTAGGAGGCACAGCCATATACAGAATGTGATTCCAATTCTGAAAAAGCACAACACTATATATATCCATATATGTGCGTGGAAAGAGGTTGGCACGATGGAATTGCCTCAGGGTGGTAGGATATTTTAAACAAAATTTAGTCAGAATTTACCATGATGAACAGTTTATTGTAATGATAAATAGCATGATGCTTGAAGTCAGATTGTACGGTTTCATATCCTGGCTCAAATATTCACTATCAGTAAGCCATCAATACGTTATTGAATTCTCGGTGTTTCAGTTTTTCTCGCATGTATAATGGGAACAATCATTACTCCATAGCATTATTGGGAGAATTAAATGTGTGAACACTTGGAAAATGCTTACTTTCTGCTTGGTGTATAGGGAGTGCTATGACACTATTACTATGCTATAGTAATAGTGCTATTACTATGACAATTTTATGTGTTAGGCATTGTCCTAACTTCTGGGCATTCACTGATAATAGCAAAAACAAGGATTTGCCTTTAGAAAACTTATAGTTTAGAAGATGAAATAAATGTTTCCCATATAACTGAAGAAATTAATAACTAAAATCATTAATAACTAAAATAACTAAATACTGTTTTAAAAAAAATAGATTGTTGTCTTAGTTTGTTTTGTGCTGCTGCAAGAGGACACCAAGACCGGGTAACATATAATGAGTAGATATTTGTTGCTCACAGTACGAGAGCCTGGGAAGTCAAGATGGAGGTGTTGGCATGTGAAGGTCCTTCTTGCTGTGTCATCCCATAGAGGAAGGCAGAAGAGCACATGTGTGAGATAAAGCAGGGGTAGGGGGCAGAATTTGCTTTTGTAACAGACCCATTCTCACAATAACGAACCCACTTTTGTGATGGTGACGTCATATATACAGCTCTTATGACCTATACCTCCTATTCAAACCCAACCTCCTGACATTGCTGTGTTGAGGCTTAAATGTCCAACACATGAAACTTAAGGACAGTTTAAAACATAGCCATTGTGGAGTCAAAGAATGCCTCTACGTGGATGTGACATTTATTGGACAGTGGGTGGTGTCAGGTGCAGAGAGGAGCAGAGTGTTTGGGAATGTCCTACAAGTTGACAGCAGGGTACTGTGGAGGAGGTGATGGCGCTGGAGTCCAGTGAACAATGGGGCAGTGGCTCAGGGCAGGGAGGTTGATGAGGCCGGGTGGGGGTGTTTATCCCCAAGGAAGCAACCCTGGAGGGGTCTGGCCACAGCAAGGCTGTGCTTGGTTTCCTTTTGAAGATCACTCTGGTTATGATGTTTCTGTGGGGTTGGAGGTGAGGACGAAGGAGTGTGGAATTTGTGGAGACCTGGGCCAGCAGGAAATGGAGCTGGAGAGCTGTGGAGGAACACAATGGCTGCAGTAGTGGTAGAGAAGAGGACTGAAGCAGACGATTTGTAAGAAGAAGCAAAAGACTTGGGGAGATATCATCAGAGAGAGGAAGCAGTCCAGGTTGACTTCCAAATTTAGCTCGTGAGCAGTTGAATAGCCAGAAGTCTTATTGATGGGGCTGGGTAGGAGTCTGTTGGGTCAAAAGGCAAAATGTATCCCATTTCACATTGGTATGTTATACCTATTCTTTCTCATAAAGAAGTAAAAAATAGCATTTAGCTTAAATATATTTTGACACAGGCCAACTTAAAATTATTTGCTGACAAAAGGGTAAGTAAACTTATAGAGGAAGAAGGAGAAGATGAATCACAGAAAGAGGTATCAAGGAGCGCTGCTGGGGTTGCATTTTTTGGTGTTTATGAGTAGACTATTATTTGAGAAAAGAAAATTAGATCATAGATGCAAGCCAATAGGTAACCTGCTTTTAATTTACTAAAAGATATCAAGAGCATTTTTTCCAGTCACTAATTACACTTGCAAAACATATTTTTAATAGCTACATTTTCTGCTTGTGCAATACAATATTTAATTAATTGTTAATTATTTAGGTTATTCAAAACTTTTCTCTATATAAAGACTATTACTGGAACATTTTTATTGAATGCATGCTTAACAATTTACTGAAAATGGATCCTTGGAACTTTTTTGAAAATTCTGTTTTATTTTTTCCTTTGAATTCTTTCACATGACCATACCAGGAATCTTACTTTAATCTTTTTTCTTTGCCTGTTCTTAGCATATTTAACTTTTTGGGGGGACACTTTGCTTTATGTCACTTTATGTTCCTCTCTTCCTCCTTCCCTCCTTCTCATCTTCTTCCTCTTTCTCTCTGCCTTCCTCATCATCTTTTATCAAATTTTTTAGTTTATTAGAGTTTAATCCATTTGTATTTATTATTTAAGCAATGTATTTGGTTTACGGAAATGTTACGCTTCTCTTCTGCTTTTTGGTTTTCACAGTCTGGATATTAGCATCTTTGATTTCTTTTCATTTTTACACAGTTGTAGAGAGTACATGCCTCTTTAGTTTGTGTTCATATAATACACAGCATCATACCTAGAATACAGCAAATATTGTCAAAGAAGAAATGAATCCTACTAATTTACTCTTTCTATTCAAGTTTTTCAGAAACATTATCTGATTTACCTCTGTCAGTGTCATAGTCAGTGACGAAACCCTCCCTTCTCATAGCTCCCCCCTTTTAAGAGGTAGATCAGACACTTTCCTCCTCTTATTTCTCTTAGCTTTTATTCCATTTAAAAAATATTATAAGCATCAAGACTTCTCTTATTGGTGGCACTCTTCATTGTACATAGGAGCCTACTTTATCTTACTCTGTTAGTCCAAAAAAAGATCTTTCTACACATTTTCAGGACCCTGCACACACAATTTGGAAGAACTACCCTTTTGTTTAGTGTGTTAGGCATGCTTCCTTTTGTTTTGCATGTTGGCATCTTTACTCATTCTCAAAAAGTGACTCTGTTTTTGTGCACATGTGGTGGGCTTTGGTCTCCTCTCTATCTTATTGTGTGATGTGTGAAGACTCTTTTTCTGGGCAGCAGATGAAGAGAGGGCTGTTCATTCTCAGCAAATATCCAGTGGGCAGCAGGCTGATGTACAGAGCACCTCTTTACTCAGAGGATGTGCCCTCCTTCTAGGTACCCCAAGTAATGACCCATAAAAGCAGCAATTACCAGAGGGCATGAACAAGGTTCTTTTAGTCTTTGTCCTTGCCTAGGATTTCTGAGAGTTGAGGCCTCACCCACGGGAATGCGTTTTATCACACTGCAATCCCTTCCTAGTGGCTTTCTAGGAATTCTGGTATTGATGATAAAAAGGATGAAAGAAGTTTGTCTGTCTATCCGTCTGCCTCTGTGTCCCCCCCCCCCAACAGAGGCAGAGGAGAGGAGAGGGAAAAGAAGGGCAAGAGACAAAAAGGGAGAGGGAGAGGGAGAGATGAGTTCAATAACTTGTGGAGGAATCAGTGTCTAATGTTTATAAAGCTGGGTGGTATGGGGAAGGAGGAAGGGTAGGGAGTCTTTATCACATAAAAATTTGTATCTATATAGCTGCAACCACATTGCAGTAATGGTTTTTTATTTCAAATTTATTCAATTTTTCTTTAATTAAGAAAAGTTTAATTATAGTTTATGTAAAGTCTAATTGGCAGGAAAATTTCAGGCTCATTTTAGAAAGATCTCTCTGAATGATCTTAAAATAAAATATTTAAATAGCACTTAATGAGTTAATCCCCAGATCTTCTTAATAACTGGTTTCTCAATCTTCTGATGATTGAGGTAGAAAGCAAATGGGCTTCACAGTGATTTTTTTGCAGGCTTTCTGCACCCTTGTCCTTAAACTGAGGGTCCACTTGAGATGTATAGTGGTGAAGAGCCATTGTCCTCAATGCCTTCTCCATAAGAAAGCTCAAGATTTTAGATGCTTTTCTCAACATATTGCATTAGTTTTCCATGTAACAAATCACTACAAAATGGGTGGCTTAAAATAACAGAAATTTGTCCTTTTATAGTTCTGGAGGCCAGAAATCTGAATCAAGGTGCTGGAGGCTGTAGGGGAGAATCTATTCTTGCCTTGCTATCTCCTGGCAGCTGTTGGCATTCCTTGGCTTGTGGGTGCATTCCTGCCATCCTTGCCCCAGGGTTACATTGCCTCCTCAGTCTCTGTATAATCTCCTTCTGTCTCACTCTGATAAAGTCATCCTTATTGAGTTTGGGAACCACTATGATATTGAAAGATCATCTTCTCTTCCACTTAATTATTTCTTGAAAGATCCTTTTACCAGATAAGGTCACATTTACAGGTTTTGGGCATTGTTTTTGGAGACACTAATAAACTCACCACAAATAATTTTATGAAGAGTAATTGACTTTCTGTAATTCTGTTAGGATTTGAATTTTCCCACCAAAATGGATACCAAAATTTAATCCCCACTATGAAGATATTTGGAAGAGAGGTTCTGGGGAGATTAATAAGATTAAGGTTAAATGAGGCCAGAAGGACGGGTCCCTAATCCTGTGGGACTCTAGCTCTATAAGCAGAACAGGAGAAACCTGAGCCAGGAGCCTCAGTCTCCTCACCATATGACGGTTGGGGGCTCTTCAGATTCCACACTAACAAGACGCCCTCACCGATGTTAGATCTTCACTCTTGCATTTTCCAGCCTTCAGAACCATGAGCTAACAAAACTGCTAGTCTTTATAAATGACAGTCTGTGGTATTCAGGTATAGCGATAGAAACTGGATGAAGACAAAACTTCACAGTAGTGAATTTGAATCTTAAAACAAGACCAAGTGTTGAACGTTCACAGTAATTGAGGCAAAGGCAACACATGGATCAACCTCCATTTTGTTTTTCTTTTCTCTCATTCTTCTGTCTCTCTAAACGTCTCTCTCTCACTGTTGGACAAAGTCACTAAGCATTCAGTCCATTTGTTACAGCAGCAAGCTAGTTGTGGTTGCTTTCCCTGCTGTCCTCTTTAGGAGGTATGTACACTGAGGCCCAGCAGAGGCAGCGAGAGTTTGACATTGCATCAGTCTGGGCTCTGGTGCTGTGTTCCCTGTGTGGGAGAGGAGGTAGATCTCAGGGTGTTGGTCAAGGAGAATAGCGCGGCCTCTATCATGAAGGAAAAGTAAAAGTAGACGGGGCGAGAGCCCTGTGGTGGGGCCGGACTTCCTGGGGGTTCTGTGGAGGTAAAAATATGGAGGCACATGGAGGAGACGAGAGAGGAAAGAAGTCGTTAAAGAAGAAGCAGCTTAGTGTGTCACTGGAGACAGTGGCCACTCAGGAATATTTCTGATTCTTTGCTGGCCTACACTCTAAGCCCCAGGAGGCAAAGGGTGAATGAAATAGAAGGCAATGTAAAGTACCTTTCTCTAAGGACCTGAAACTAGTTTTTGATTTAAGAAAAGTACTTATCTTGCAGAGTTAGCTGCTATGTTATTTTTACCTCTGAAGACCTCAGCACACAAATGTCAGAGTTACACAGAAAGTTAATTTGAAAGTCTCCTGGTTCACACCTGACCCAATCTATGTTGGCCAGTTGACGTCCAGTCTCCTAGGGCTCCTGAAAATAGGGGATCCTGAAGGTCAGCCAAAGGTATCAGGAACTACATAAAACACAACCTCACCCATTTAGACCACAACAAGCTCCTTTTTTTTTTTTAAACTTGCACAAATCACACTGGCTTTCCTGATGGCTGTTAAAAGAAGAATGAGGGGCAGGAATTGACTTTTATTGGGTACTTCCAGTGTGCCAAGCATTTTGCGTAGTTGATCTCATTTACTCTTCTAAAGTGATAGAAATATTGCTGTTATGATTTTGATAAATATGCAAGTTTCTGAGAGTTCAAGTCACATGACGATGCCCTCACTGAGGGCTAATGTTGGCTCTGAGGGTCAGGTCCTTGAAGATCTTTCTTTGCCTCCACCCATGTCTCTCCGTGATCTGCTTGGCTGGCTTTACTCTCCTTATCTCATTTCTGCCTCTTCTTGAACAACTCTGTTCTAGACACCCTGGTTGTTTCTGTATGTTTGTTCAAAGCACCACTCTCTTACTGGTTTTAGTTTCTCTGCTATCCTTTCCTCAAGAATGTTCTTCCTCCCATCTTTGCCTGCATGTTTTCTTCCACGTGCTTCTTCCATCTCAGTCCACTGTCATCTACTCTGGACTTTCCCTGACCCCTCCACCTAGCGCTGCCTCTGCCCAGTCACCTCCCTCCATAGCAACAAACCCAATGTGTCTGGTATCAGTTTATCCACCAGAATGCAGATTCCATGACAGGCTCCCTTGGCCCTGGTGGTATTTACTGGTCTGGTTTGTAGTGAACCTTCAATGTATTTTGTTGAATGAAAGAACAAACAAATCAATGACTGAATACATTACTTTATAAGTGACATTTGTTAGACGTTTTGGCATCATTTCTCTCTGTGGTCACCTTTAAGGCTAATGTTGATGCTCTTTTCTTCAGACCTGAGAAATTGTCTCACAATATACCTTATGTTGTGGTCAGATATCTGAAGCAAAGCAGAAGAATAAGCAATTATACCAAATTAGGAAGCTAAATGAGATCAGATGATAGAAATGACTAGTCTTGGTTTTTGGATTTGTTTTTCCTGTTGGCATTAGCACACCCTTCTGCACTGCAACTGCAGAAACCACACAGATTACAGGAGAACTATCCCATGTAATGGAGGTGTATAAGAAACCAATATGTTGTCTTCTGCTGCCTACTATTGCAGTTCCAGAGCAGCCAAATATGGAACTGAGCTGTTGGTATTAAGGATTATAGCCTATTCATGGCTCTCAGCATTAGAGTGTTAGTAAGGTCCAAATCTGAACTTGTTATTTTCCCCTGAGAATGTTTCTCCTCCAGTGTTCTCAATCTTTATAATGGTGGCACTCACGTACTTTTTACCTAAGCTACATCCTGAGGAAAGGAAAAGTGATGCTACAGTGAACTATCAATTCTTCATCCAAAGATTGTCCTTTCTTTCTCTTCAAATCCCGGAGAACAAGAGTCCACTTCCCTGCTTATCTTCCCAGTTCTATCTCTTGTTAGGAATTGACCATCTTCCAGGCCCAGGTCACACTGAACCACAAGCAGATCCCATAGGCATCCTGCTATTCCACAGCTGTCTATCTTTTCTTATACTCTGCTTAGAGTGACTTCAAATTTGGAATCTCCCTCAATACTCGCTCAGTTTTCAACTCTCAAATTAAATGTCATCTTCCCATGGAAACTTCCTGTTGCTTTTCACCAGTAGAATTATGCACTTTTATCCCTGGGCACCTGGTACACCTTTATCCATTTCCTTCTGTAATGCTCAGCATAGTAGGCTATTTGAGGTACCCCAGGCCTTCATACTGAAGGAAGAAGCAGACGCATAAGAGGTTGAGGGCAGTTGGTTTGCTTCACTCTGTAACTAAATCTCTAGCCTGGTGAAGTGTTTCAGATTGCATCCCTCAGTCTGTGTAGTCGAGAAGTAGGAAAGCCTGGGATTTTTAAATTCACAGTGGGTGCTCTCAAAGTGTGTCATGGATAATCTTTACATGAATAATTGATAGTTGACTGTGGCATCATCAATTAGTAATGGAGGTCAGTCTTGTTTCATTAGGATGTGACTTCCTGCAGGTATAGCTTTTGTTCATTTGTGTCCAAATTCTTTTTCTTTAAAGTACAGTGTCAAAAATAGTATGGGTGCTCAAAGAGTTGAGAATCAATTAATCAAGTACATCAGGTTCCAGAGTGACCAAAGGAGAGGCTGATATTCAAGAAACCCATCTTCTCTCATTAATAAAACAATCTTATCCATATTAAAGTAACAGTAGATGGAGGAAAGGGAAAGGATCTATTAGTGTGGTCCAGCTGTGGACCTCTAAGATCATTCCTTCCTTCATGGAGCTCATGAATAATAAAAAAAATCAGTGTGACACCAGGGAATAAGCTGTAAAGTGTCACAAAATGCCAGGAACAAAATCCATCCAAAGTGCTCTTTTTCTTCCGAGGACAAACCTAAAAGAACTTTTCTGATTACCTGACAGTCCATTTAATCCCCAGGAAACATTCCTTTGTTATAGTTTCAAGGAGAATTACTTGAAATAATCCTTTGTACAATGTGCCTGGTTCTATTTTAGTTTTAAATCGTGTCCCCTTTCTTTCTGAATTTGTTAAAAAAAAAAAAAAAGAGACATCTAATCAATGCCCAAGTGGAAGTGGTATGGCCAAGTCTGAGTTTCTTTCTCTCCAGGATGAAGTTACCTTTTGTGCAGAGGCCCTTTTAAAAGAGACTTAAAAGATCTCAGGAGCTGAGAAAGAATAATAAAAAAATCCTGAATGTTATAATTAAACTGCACAACTTAACCATCTCTTTTGAGTATTATTGAAGAGGAGCACGCTTTTTGACCAGCTCCACGTACTGATGCTCACAGTGACCCAGATTTTGGGGGGATTTCACCAATAAGTGCCTTGGAGAATTCCAAGCCTTGGTGCAGTGGAAACACAGCTCTCCCAGTTGTTAGGCCCAGTGAACTGCTCATCCAAGGAGAGCTGAGATAAAAAGAAAGGAAAAAGGCCCCTTCTTCTTCATGCAGTTTGGGCTTGCCCATCGTTTGCCTTGACGTGTATCAAAGCAATGAAAATAAAGAGGAAAAAATAGTCAGCAGGGTTTTAATTTAGAAAATAAGATGGTATTTAAGATTGCACATGTGCACTCTCTAGGAAATGAAGTTAAGCATCTTTGGGGATGGCCTTCCTGGGATGGACTTTCCCTGTCCTAAAGTGTGGCTGATAGGGATGTGTTCACCTTAAACTCATCAGACAATGTTATGATAGTGACCCTGGGCTTTTCTGACTTAGATCTTCTCTCATCTTTCTCCAGGTTCCAGGAGACCAGTGTAATTCCCCAAATAGTTTCAACATTTCCCAAACTCATTCCATCAGTGGCTCCTTCCAAAATCAAAATGCAAAAGGAATTAATAGCTAATATAGATGCAATAATTCAGTTCACTGCTCAGGCACTTATGCTTTTTGTCTTTCAAAACATGGATTACTTTTTTCCTCCTTTAGAAACAGAATTTCTTTTTGATCTTTAAATTGTAACATAAGGTTAAACCACAGCGTGAAAAATATTTTTTGAATGAAAAGTATTCTAATAATCTTGGGATAACTAATTGCAAAGAAGATTCGTGAAACATTAAGATGGATATTCACTCTTTCACTTCTTCAGAGAATTTCAAATTTTTCTTGGAGCTTTTTCCTCCTTAACTCAGGGGCGAATGGTAAGTTCCATGTGTGCATTTTAAAACAAACGTTTAGTTAAAAATAATATCCAATTTGGCCTTAACTAGAGCACAGCAGAAGTAACAAAAGGCAGTTAACGTGGTACGAACTAAATGCTTGTGTCAAGTTGCCAGCACATTATCTTTGTCTCTTTATCACGGAGGACTTCGCTTGCAGAAATGGCTCTTGACAAAGTTAAGTGGTCCTACACATTGTTTGGGAAATTGCCCCTATTTTGTGTGCTTCTTATTCCAGTAATGGAACCCATGAGCAGTGGATAATTGTAGCCGTCTCATCTATCAAATAATATTAGAAGTCAACAGCTATAATCGGAGCCACTCACTTTATACAGCTTTTCTCTATATTTTCTGTTCAAATTGTCAGTTGTTACCTGTAAGTGTCCCCATTCCCTGTGGTTGATAGAAGCAAAAAGATTTAGGTAAATCAGGAGGTGAGCTGTGTGCCCCAGCCAGTATACCACAGCGGATGATAACGGCCCTAAGAAAAATCAAGGTTCTTTGTACTGCATTGCATGTTACTATTACTAGTGCAGAGGCTGGGTGAAAAAGTGTCTTTTAGAGATAGTCTGGGTAGTTCAAAACTGAGTTTAAGAGCATCAGAAATAACCCTTTCATTACCAGAGGGTGAATGCATGTAACATTTTGGTATTCTGACCTACTTTTGTTCAACTTATGTAAAGCTGTGTTAAAAGCACATTTGCCCCAAAAGAGTTGTACAAACTTGGTATAATAAATGTTTAGGTATTTGTTTATTCCATGAATTGATTTGTAGTTATAAAATATTTAATAATAAAAATATTAGTTCTGGTGGCACGTTATAAACATCTTAAAGCTGTTTTTGCTAGAAAAAGAAAAATACCAAAAGCAATAAAGTAAAACCAGTACATCTCACTCAGTGGTTAAACAGTTCTTATGAATATAGTGTGTGCATAAATTATATATAATGAATATATAAAATTGTATCTATAAATATATATTTCCATGTAGGAGTGACAGACATATATTATATATAAAATTATAGGATCCTGTTGCACCTATTATATAATATCCTGATTTTTCCTCTCACTTAATATGTGGTAAATATATTTCTGTGTTCATGAATATTAATTTACTATATGATGTTTAATGGCTGTATTATATTCCATCACTTGCCTTCCTATTATTGGTTATTTGGAGTATTTTCACATTTTCGTTTCCTAAACACTGCAGCAATGAATATCTTTGTAGCTAAGATCTTATCAACATCCACTATGATAACTTCCTTAGCTATAATTATTTGCAGGATTAAATAGTAATGTAAAAGGTTTGTGCAAAACCAAATTCTGCTACTAACAGCAGTACGTGAAAGAGCCTGATATTTGGTCTTTTTTTCAGTACCAACTATGTCCAAATGCTTTTTAGATCTTTCTAGCCCTGGGGAGATGGCGGAGGGAAACATGGGAGCATCGCGCTTGCGGGCGCTGGTGACGAGGGGCAGCTTGACGAGGAAGAGGGAGCCTCCTGCGAGTGGAGCAGCGCACCTGAGCTCGGGGAACGACATGGAGGCACCAAGTTGAGCACAATGGCCCAACATCTCATGTCTGACGCTGAGGGCTGCGTGTCTGGCGGGTTCTGTTTCTTGTCTCCCAGCAGCCTCCCACTTCCTCGGACTCCTGTGGTATTTATGGCGTACCCTACACTTGCAAGAGGCAAACCTCTCTCCTGTTCCACAGTGTACTGCCGTGGGATATTTGTTAGCGTTGCTTTCCCAGTGGGACTATAAATTTGTAGGGGGCAAGCAACAGCACAGGTCCCTGGAGTACCCATGTGGTCAGGGCAGAAAAAGCGTGATTGGCAAAGGGGAGCATGGGCTGAACTCCCTTAAATACCAAGTGGTTGGCTCACTGATTTCTTCTTTTATATATGATTTTGTTTGGGAGACTGACATGGAATTATTACACATTATCCTCCCTCTTTTTAAATCACCAATTTCAAGATTCATCATAAATGATCAAACCACTGATCTTGTTTTCTATTTTCAGTGACATTATTTTTGGGCATTGAAGTGACCATTAATTTTCAAGCTTGACTACTGGACCTCCCAGTTGGAAAATGTTCTGGGGTAGGTTTGTTGTTCCAAACCATGGGTGCTCAAAAAATAGGAATGGAAAATCAGCGTCATTAGGCAGTCTTTTCCTAAATGGGGTAGTAGGCAGTAATTTATCCCCAAGGGCTGGTCGTTCTGTGGTTTCTGGCACTGCACTGCACCAAACAACACAGAACTTGAAGTGAAAAAGCTCATGATGGCTATTGATAGAGCTCAATGGAAAGGTACCTGGTTCAACCGGAAGTTCCTATAGTGAAAATTCTGAGCCCAGTAGCAATTGTACTTTTAAATCTCTCATGGCTGCAGAATCCTCTTCCTGGCTAATGGTAAGGCTGTATTTCTGCTTCCTTTATTGAACAATGGCACAAGACCATGAGCATTCTTCTACTAAATTAATGCTTCAGTCTTGATGGCCAGAGAGACACAACCATCTAAGTTCTTCACATTATGATTTTTGATATATGGTATTTCAATAAAATGTTTGTATAGCTCAACTGTTATTGAAGATACTTACAAATGAAGAGATAGTTTATGTAGCAGTATGCTAAAAATTACCAATCACTATTAGAGATGAATCATGAAGTCCTCCTCTGATGCTTGTTGTTTACCAAAAAGTGAGTTAAAATTTAAGATAGTTGAGCCATATTTAAAGTTGTAGCAATGCTAATGGATTGTGGAATCCAAGCACTGAGTGGCTGACATGGAAGGAATTCATGCTATCCTTGGAAGGATCCTTGAATACTAGAAATCTTTTCAAGATTGAATGGAAAATCTACACTGGAATTATATGAATGCTCCAGAGCCTAGATAAGGTATAAATGAAAGGTAAATTAGGGAACCAACCTATACATGAGTACCTCTGTTAGAGCACCATTCTCTGGAATGGATTTGAATTGCTGGAGTGCAGACTCACCATTTGCTTAACCGCTATAGATTTGAAAACACAAATTTTTATAATGAGTAGAGATAACTGACAACTGACATTGCTTTGAAATGCTTATATTAACTTACTAGTACCTAGGGAATTCAGCACAAAAACAAATAAGTTTATGCATATGGTGAATATAAAGGTAATTTACTCAAGGACTGTTAGGCACCCAGGCCTCCAAACTATGTTATTATATTCCCACAACAACACTGCAAGGTATTGGCAACTAATTTCATTTTACTGATGAATAAACAGAGGTCCAGAGAGATTAAATGAAAAAGTGGTGATAAAGGTATGATTCAGACAGGTCACTCTGAGCCCCCAAGATAATGTTCTCAGCCTTTTTGCCACTCTGAATACTTCACTAAGGCCTTTCCATATTTGTGAGACACAAAGTTATCAGCCCTGTAGAGCTTAAAAATGACTACGTTGATTACAAGAAAGCAATATCTAATTCCATTCAATTTCATTCCTTTAAAGGAAAACAAAATGATCCATGTGCAGCTGATTGCTTTGCCCTTTGTGCCTCTGTTTCGTGTGTGAGGGTTTATAGCAATGTATTGATTTTCTTCATTATCTAAGTTTCATACACCTAATGTTACTCATTAGTATGCTTAGTGACCTTTAAAATTTTTGCAATAAGAATATACCCCAAACAACTCATCTAAGTAGCTTTTAGCTGGAAAAGTGCCTTTGGAGACCAAGCAAAAGCCATATGTACACTCATTTAGGTGAATACTATTCTTTCAATTACTGCTGGAGTGACAGTTTCTCTAAGGTATTCGAATGATGCAACCTGTTCAAGTTTAATGCCATCTATTATGAAGTCTGCTGCATGCTGTTAATAGCTGGAAGGCATTGATTTTGTTTTCTGCTCTCTTATCTCCAGCCCATACATTTTGCTTGCATTATTGACTGTTCTGATCATTTCATGCACCATCTCTTTAGAAGATGTATGAATCAATGTCAACCATGAAATTTAAGTTGTTTATTAGGCTGCCATGTAGGTTTACACCTTCATGAAAATCATCTAATGTGGTCGGTGTCAGACGTTTCAAACAATTGTTGACCAGATCTGATGAAAGAGGACAGCCTCGGAACATGTCATCACTGGAGTGGGAAAGTTCATTCAATTATTTATTTGGGTCACATGTTATACTTGACTGGATGCACTTTTTAATGATGTTAATTAACTTCTTCAGGGTGTTAAATTAGTTTAGAACTGCTATGATTATAGCATGACATAAATTGGGCTCTCTGTTCTAAGAGAGGCATTTGAGCTTTACAACACCAAAAATAATATTTTGTACTGAATTAGTGCAAATGAGACCGCATTGCTTACATTTGAGAATATCAGATAGAAGACCTATACAGATTTCAGATCAATTTCACACTTAAGTCACAAAGTCAGAAAGCAACTCCAGGAGTCTGAAAGCCTGTCCATCATTTCTTTCTCCAGTACCCAAGAGCATCAAATTTTATCTCTAGTCCAATAAGAAATGTATTCCATAATTGCAATTATGAAAAGCCCTACAAAATCCATTCTTAAAGTTCAGCTTGTAAATGTTTCCTGAGAATAAAACAAATTTTGAATTAGTTTATACTTTATTTTCCTCCTTTTTTTTTTTTTTTTACAATGCTTTTGATTCATGTTGCTTGCTCAAGGTTTTGTTGGGCATTTTTCAAAAAACAGATCTAAAAAAAAAAAAAACAGATCTATTGTCTTCTTGGTGCAATTAGCGTGGCTAATTTCTGGGGCAGCTGTGGATCCAGTAATATCCAGTAGCTGGTCCTTCCCCACATGTTGTGGGAGGTATGTTTGGGAGGTCCCTGCAGTAGTCGATCCCCTAGTCCTCGCCATGATCTCAAAAAACTGACAATTAAAAATTAAAATTAAGTTAAAAATGAAGTTCAGAAGGAAAAAAGTGGCAATCAAATTATCTTTATGAATTTATTGCTTGGAGATGTTTTTTAAATTCAAGTGAACCAAATATAAGTTTAAGGAAAATTTTATATGGATGAGCTATGTATATGTATACATGTATATGTGCACTATATGTATACATAGCTTGTATGTATAAGCTAGTTTTGTATTTATAAGCTATGTATTTACACAAGAGATGCCACTTTTCCTACAAAGAAATGTTCATCCTGAACCTGAGAATGTGACTTACAGAACCATTGTCTTTTCAGATGCAATAGTTTCAAACCGAGATCATTTTAGATTAGTGTGGGTCCTAAATCCCATGGTAAGTCCAGAGAAGAGGAAAGGAGAGGAGAAAAAGGGGAGAGGAGGGAAGAGAAAAGAAGACCCAGGGAGGCTGGGCCATGTGAGGAGGGAGGCCCTGATTGCAGTGATGAGGCCTCAGGCTCCCAGCAGCTGGGAGACAGGCACGGAACAGCTTCTCTCTGAGAGCCTCTGAGGAACCGGCCATCTGACACCTTGATGTTGGACTTCTGGCCTCTAGAACTATGACAGACTACATTTCTGTTGTTTTAATTCACTGGAGTAGTTAGTTATGATAGCCCTAGGAAACTAATGCCTAACCCCAGACACTGTGTCTGAGACGCTGGTGTTACTCGTTTAGATGCTGTCCCTCCTGCTAAGAAAGCTGCCCACACGGGCCTCTCACCAGAGCCCTTCCCTCCATTTGTGTCTGCTGAAGTCCTCCCTTATTTCCAAGGCCAGTGTTTATTTTTGCAGTACTGAGGATTGAACCCAAGGACTTCATACTTCATCTGTCTGATTCCTCAACATTATTTTCCCCTGGACATCCACAGCATATGTCTCAATGTGTTCAGACTGCTATAAAAAGGTATGCCAGACTGGGTGATTTATAAATAACAGAAATTTATTTCTCAGAGTTCTGGAAACACATGATATCAGGCAAGCACAGCTCTCTGCTTCCAAGATGGCACCTTCTGTGTTTTCTGGAGGGAATAAATTCTGTGTTCTTATTTGGTAGATGATATGGGAGGCACAAAGGAATGAACTCACTCCCTCAAGTCCTTTTACGAGGCACTAATCCTACCTGTGAAGGTTAAGTCCTCACGGCCTAATTACCTCTCAGAAGTCTTACCCATTAATATCATCACTTGGGGGGCTTAAATTCCAACATGAATTTTGAAGGGATGCACACACTTATAACTTAGCGAACCTGGGTATCAGTATGCAGTATCGCCCTGCTCACGCTGCACTGTGTTAATCTGCAAGTGTTTATTTGCTCTTGCTGAGTATAAGTGTCACAATGTTTGCAAACTTGTCTTATGGGCTTTAAATCTGCTAGAATGCTTAACACAGACCTTCGTCTATAGTCATATTTCAGAATACATTGACTCTAACTGAATGTCATCCTTTTTTTTTTTTTTTTAATTTTAGAAACATAA
>PVLD010025298.1:0-23958 GCA_004027595.1 Dinomys branickii | reverse complement strand
GACTAAATTTGCATGTCTGTATATGGGTCCATACATCTACAATTCGAAGATATCAATGGATAAAGCAACAACTACTGTTGAGACCATATCACCTTGTCTATAGATTAGTTGTGATTGTACTATTTTCTATGATAATGGGTGTCTGTTTGTCAATATGTTTTTGTACTTTTATGTTTCTAAAATAAAAAAAAAAAGAAGTATTTTTCTCTCTAGGCACTGCTTTTGTTTCAAATATTTTTGTCTGTGGTTATTCATTAAATATATTTTATTATCTTTCATTTTGAAACAAAACTTTAGGTTTCGAATTGTGCCATGTCACATTTCTGGTCCTGCCATGCAGCTTAAATGGTGATAAAACTACTAACAATCAAATTTTGGGTCTTACGGTAGTGTTGGGGGCGATGCTATCTGTATCTCAGGTATCTAGGACAGGGCCACCGCTTCTCAGGAGCTTGGCAAGGCCCCATGAGAATTGTGCACAGCTTTGGGAGCTGATGCACGTAGTGACTTGCTTGAGATAATACAGTGAGTTTCTTCTTGTTCCCCGTGAAGTCACCATGGCATGCCGCTCTGTTACAGATTAGATATTCTTCCTCCCCTTAAACTCTCCACGAACTTATTCACGTGCTGATTGTATGAATAAACATGCTGCATGTGTTGGGCAGTTCCTTTCTCGCATCAGGAGAGAGGGCTCTACTTGACCTCAGATAAAGAAGACTCCTGTCTTTTTCATTCCCCCTACTGGCTTTCCTTGGAGTTTCAAGAGTGGGCAGCATATGGCATCACAGCATAGTTTTCATGTTAATTATGTTTTAATATACTTAATGAAAACAAGTCTCAAGCCAGGCACGGAGGAGGCTGAGGCAAAAGGATTGCCATAAATTCAAAGCTAGTCTGGACTATCTAGTGAGTTCAAGGCCAGCCTGAAGTACATATTAAGACCCTATCTCAATAATTAATTAACTAATTAATAGAAGCAAGTGTCCACTTTAACACAAATCAATGCAAAGTAAAATGAACACTAAACTTAAAATATTTTCAAAGCACTTCAAAATCTATTTGGATTATAAGGTACATTAATAACCTTGTTATTTTATTTTTCCTCATTAACTGAGGCACTGAGGATGTATCAAACTGAATAAATCATTGTGTTGGAGTTTAGTGGCCAGGATACATAGATAACTCAAGGAAGATGTTTGCAGTATTTTACAGTTAGAAATATAGTGAGAGGGGAACACCAATGAGGTCCCATAACCCCCTGGGGGGATGAATATAGGAAGGAGGAAGCACAGTCTCTGAAGAGGAAGCATCGTGCAATATGCAGCACTGGAAGCTGGGCAGGACCTTCCCTTAGGGCAGACTGAAAATTTGCCAGACGGAGAAAGAGGGAAGGCATTGAGAATATGCAAGGAAGATCAAGAAAATAAACATCTGGTATAGGCAGCATGGGGAAAATTGTAATGTGGGAAACATGAAGCTGAAAAGTTGAGGAGGGCTTCGCTGTAAGTATGTGGCACATCATACCAAAAACCTTGGGTGTTAGGCACCCAACTTCTAACTTAGAGTGAACTCTAACAACTCTAACAGGACCTTGTACTACAGCTCCATGATGGGGTTCATCTCACGAACTCATTCATTCTTCCATTCATTCATGTCTTAAATGTAATAAGACACCAAAGATACCATTATTAAAGGAGCTAAGTGCTTTCAAAAGAAAGGCATGTAAAATGATATAAAAATGTGACGTTTGAGGTGGGTTTTGAAGTGTGGGTCTAATCTGAGCAAGTCTCATTTACATTTTGATTAGAATTAACAGAAGATATTTTTTTCATTTCTTTCTGTAACTGGTCTGTTTTCAAGGTAGTATTTAAAAAATTAAAGAGAAAACACAGGAATAGTAGTTTCAATAGGTATTACTTGAAGTGTCCATGGCCATTAGTATAAGTAAATATCAGAAATGACTATTTATAGTTGAACAAGGTCTTGCTACATTACCAGGCTGGCCTTCAACTCATGATCCTCCTGCTTTAGCCTCTCAGTACTGGTGTTATAGGCTTTTGGTATTATAGGCTTTTGCCATCATGGTGGGTCTGGTTCAAAAGACTCCCCCCACCCTTTTTTGATCTTTATTAATATGTATTTCTGCAGGCTAGAGAGAAAAAAACATATACAAAAACTCTACATTTATGTATATCTAACAGTGCCTTGCTCACAGTTCTCAAATGATTGTTGAATTAAGTTGCACATTTTGGGGTTTTAGGTGAATTCTAGCCCTTAAAACATGCCTAGTTGTTGAATTATGTGTGAAAGAGAGTTACAAAATAGTGTCTTCTAGAGCAAACTGGAAAGATGAAGAAATAAGCCCACCAGGCAGCTCAGCTTCAAAATCACAAAGCTACACCACTTACGTCAGAGGTTTAGAATCTTGCTCCTAACATGCCTGCTCTGTCTAATTTAGCTCTAATGGTCGGTCCATGTTCAGTATTAGAAGGGAGCGTAGACTTGCAGGTGAACAACCCTGTGGAGTAAAAAGACACCAGAGCCTAAGACACAAGAGAAGTAACCCTGAGAGCTAGCTAAGAGCCAATCTGCACCAAGGCCCCCACCTCACAGCGTGGGTGGAGTGCTTATGTTGAAAGGCTCTGTGTGAGTTTAAGCAAACATTTCTCTCCAGCAATTTACACATTAAAATAATACTAACTACCTAGAATTGGAATCGTAGTATATCTACAAATCTTTATAAGATGGGAACTTGATGATCTTATTACTTCGTTTGCTAGTCATAATATCCCCTCGTGGTTCTAAAATCAAGATTCTTGTTGCACATTACTGTTTTTATAAATTTTTAGGGAAATAAAACATACTAAGTTTGAAACAATCACCAAGAGGGTTAAGGTTTTTTATTATTGAACAGTAATTACAAGTCTCTTAGACTGAAACAGTTAGAAGATCGTTTTCTTTTCTGTGATTATGGAATTCACAAAAATCAGAATTGACTAAAAGTCATAAAGAAATGATTTTCAAAGCAGAGGAAAGAAGAAACAGCATCTAAAAATTTTTCGGGCCGTCTTTTGTTTGTTTGTTTCGGGTCTCGCTCGGTCCAGGCTGGTCTCCAACTCATGGCGATGCTCCTGCCTCAGCTTCCAGCGTGCTGGGATACAGGCGTACACCACCGCACCCTGCTCCATCCGTTTTTAGTGAAGGACTGAGCGAGGCTGTGGCAGGAAGATGTCCAGTTCGAGCTCAGTCTGGGCGAATCAGCTCCTTGGGGAGACAATCTGCAAGAAGGTTGGGTACACACTCGTGTGACCATCCTCACACCGAGGAGACCACTGTGCGCGTGACCCCCGCGGCCCTCCTCCCCAGCCGCACTCTCCAAAAAGGGGTCTGATGGACTCCCCGCGGTGCTCAGGGGCCGCGGGCTCTGGTCTGGCCGCTACGGAGCGCCCGTTTTACTGGAAGGTCCCTGGGGCACGGAGGAGACGCTGGCTCCGCAGAGGACCGCGGCCGCAGGTATCACTCGCAGTCCCCGGGAGCCGCGCAACCAAGACCCTGCAGCCCTGAGGCGGCCACTGCTGCAGCGCAGGGGCGTGGCCAGGCCGCGGGGCGGAGCCGGGTTCACCAGGGGCGTGTCGGGGGCGCGGCGGAGGCGTGGCGAGGGCGTGGCGAGGCGATTTCGCACCTCCTCGCAGGCTGAGGTGTGCCGGGACCTCGGACTTCTCCGTGGCGGTCATGAGGCCGTCCCGGCCCTCCCGGTCCCCACCTCCCGAGGACCCCGAGGGCCAGCCCTACGGCGGGAAGCGGCTCCGCCTGGGGGACCCGGGGTGGCGGCTGCCTGTGCCGAGCCTGTCCGCTGTGGAGCGCGCGTGGGCGTGGCCGTCCCGCGGGCCGCTGCTCCTGCCCTTCGCGGTGACCCAGGAGCGCGGCGCGGCTGAGGAGAGCAGGGCCGCCGCGGCTGACTGGAACGCGAGGCGGGCGGCCGCGGGCGAGAGGCGGTCGCCCGAGGAGCTCGAGGACAAGGGACCCGGACCGCGAAGCCAGCGCCGTCCCGAGAGCTCCCAGGCCCGCAGCAGAGGGCGCCGCGTAATAAGTATCCCAGAATTTCCGGCAGGGCTAGATAGCAGCGCGTCCTGTGTCCAGTTAAAGGAAAGGGCAAAGCGAAAATGGGACCCCGCGGAGGCGTGTGTTAGGGACTGCATAAGTTGTTCCTGGTCCCCAAAAGATGTTAAGAAGCAAAAGTTACAGGATGATAGAAGGAGTGTAGGTGCAGAAAAAGTTTTTTCTGAATGTTGTGAAAGTAACCAAAACATTTTTGAGAGCAAAAAAGATCTGTTTAGTTTAAACCGTGACCACAGCCGTATGACGTGTGACGTAGCAGACTCTGAAAAGAATGTCACTGTAACGCTAAGAGCTACAAATTGGAAGGAAGCAGAAGCAAACCTGGACAGTTACGTACCTTCCAGGTTGGAAAAATCTCAAAGCTGGGACTGTAATGTGAGACATATTTTGAAAAGAAGTAAGCAAAGTTGTTGGGTTATGAAAAATTATAAGACTAACAGTGGAAGTATAAGAAGATCTAGAGAAAGTCCAAATTTGCTACAATTACAAGCAGTAGAACTTTTAGGCAAGGAAGATTATCACAGTATAAAAGCCGTGAGTGTGCACGAACAACAGTTAAAGCCTCTGATGATAGAAATGCTAGGTAACCAAAAATTTTTCATGAACATTGTTTGGCTAAATAGTGAAGGAGAAAATGATACTATGCTACAGTTGAGATACCGCACTATACAAAAAGATTTTCATATTAGCAACATTTTTCAAAGTTTGATTACAGAATTTTTTTATTTCCATGAAAGTATTTCAGGAAACCAAAAGGATAATAGAATTTTAAGCTTGTGTCAAATTTTGAAGTGCCAAAATCAAATCGATATTAAAAATCTAATAACCAGGAGTATCAATGTCAATATAAACAGTGGCATTTTAAGCAAATACATACGAACCAGCATTTCAGGACATTTAAATAGTTTCAAAACCAACATAGCTTATAGGTTCAATAACTTTGATGCTTTAGCTGGAATTGAAGATGATTCTGAATTAGAGGAGGGATACATTTTCAAATGGATAGTGCATTTGAATTATTCAAAACTTATTACAGTGGAAGGTCATACTATATGTATGCAGACTTTAACTTTTTCAAAACATTTAAAAGATATAATATCCATGTTAAAGAAAAGAAAGCCTATATTTAAAACCAAACAAATTGTTGAAGCATTCAAGAAAGAAAACTTTGATTCTTTCAGTATAACAGCTAAGAATCTATGTTTTCCAATTTTCAAAACATATGAAAAAATTCCTTTTTTAATGGACTTTGATGACTTGGAAGAACTTTCTTTGATAAATACATCTGGTTATGAGAATATGAGTTGTCCTGAAAAACACATGAATGTAGAGACCTGGGCTCACTGCAGCTTTAGTACTGTTAAAATACATGTGAAATCTGCCCCTCAGTTTACACAGAAAAACCATGGATGCATTAGTGCAAGATGTCATGAAATATGTATGCACAACCAAAATTTAGGGACTGAAAGAAATCAGGATCCTAAGAGGGTCAGTAGCTTTAATTCTAAGCATACATTTGGAAGTTCTTTTAATGTTAGACAGCAGGCTACGCTGGCAAGCCAAAACACAGTATGTAGTCTGCAGATCAATAGCATGACTGTAAATCAGGGGCTGAATTTTGAGAGCTTGCAAAGTGAAATTGAAAGACCCAAATATGACTTCGTTTTGAAGAAGGAAGTAAAAGTCACAGAACAGAGTTCAATAAAAAATTGCCAAGTTTGTATTAAGATAGAAAAAAAAGATAGTTTTTTTCAGAAGGATGGCATGCTTTCTATACAGTCAGTTTCACTAAGGAATAAGAAAGTAAATATGAAAGAAACTAAATCTGTTGATCAAAGTAACACAGTGGACAAAACTGAATATGAGAGTATTTTGCAAGAAAATGAGTTAGCTAATTCAAAGCATTTTCATCCAAAGAATGATGAGGCGTTCTCTGTTAATCATCAATTTGAAACTGGTTCAAATGAAGGGAACAATGAATATTTTCATAATTTAACTGCAAAGTGTTTATCAACAGAAACTCTGACAATAGTAAAAGATTTTGAGATGAAGAGTAAATTTGATTTGGTACTTGAAGAGCTTCGGATGTTTCATGAAATTAGTAAGGAAAATGAAATCCCAACCACTGTGGAAACAAACATTGGGCAACAAAAGTACTTCGAAGAAAGTAGTGATGATGTGGAGCCCAGAATTGAGATAGAAAAAGATTTGAAACTGGTTACAGCCAACACAGACTGTGCATCTCCTTTGCCCTGTGATATAATAGCACCTCCTAGTACTGATAAAAGACACAAAGGATTATTTAAGTGGAAAACAGTACCCAACTGTGGAGAACAGAAAGTTCCCAGTATATATTGCTGTCCTAGAACAGCAGAGGAAGAAATACTCTATTTTACTTCTGAGCAAGGTATTCAATTAATTCTAAAATATTCTTTCTCATTTTAAAATTATTACTGCTTTTTTATGTGTAGGACAAATATGTAATTTAAGCAAAAAAGGTAAACCATAAGACAAATGTTTATTGATGTATACTTTTTTCTGTGAAGGTTATTTAAATGTTAGATAATATGCTAAACTTGTAGGAAATGAGTAATTTTTTAAGAAAACGTTTGAAGAGTCTTTCTTCCCTTCCCCAAATATTAGGAGACAACTGATGGATGTATTTTTGGACAAAATAATTTGTTTATAATGCTAACATTTTTATATAAAAGGCACTGTTGCTAAAACATATTATCTTTATTTTCAGATGGTAAAAATTCTTTACCTAAAAGTTCTTCTCTATTACTTGATGAATATGTGGAAGAAAAATTTAATTATTTATCAAGAGGAGGTAAGATCTTTAGGTATTTTCCAAAATATCTTATAAGATTATTATTACATGTTTATATTTTGGTATGATAAAAATATATATTATTAGAAAATAAATGCAGTTTTCAAAACATTAATAATTTACTCACACAAACTCCAAAAGTTAGAAGTTGGTTAAAAATTAAAATGCCATTTAGAATATTATTAGAAAGTACACTATGCAAAAACTATATTCAAGTATTTGCACAGATCTATGGTAATAACTATGTGCCAAGATAGGTGTTATATATATGGCCAATGCAGATATTTAATACACATAGCCTTATTGGCAGAACCAAAGAAGAAAAGGGTTTGTCTCAGTTGGATATCTACTGACATTGAGATGTCACTTCCAATTATACTTTGTACTTTTTATTATATAGAAAGACCTATTAGATGGATATTTTATTTTGTAAATTAAAAAAAATTGCTATTATTTAGGCATGTTAATGTGATTTTAGAGTGACCTTATATTTTTGATTACTATTAAGTATAAAACTGAGGAAAAACAACTTGACCTTGTATTTTGCTTCAGAGTTCTACAATATCAGAATAAATCATGTATGTCTAATATCCATTCTAATTTGTGGAATCAATGCATGTAGGTAGAGATGAGGTTAAAATTAGGGAGGTAGCTAAAGTTATAGTTGAGTCAGAAATTTCTTTTCTTTTTGTTGGTGTTGGGAATTGAACTCAGAATCTGCACTTGCCAGGCAGGTGCTGTGCTGTTGAACTATATCCCTGGCCGAAGTCAGAAATTTCTGATGTATTATACCACGCAATCAGGTCTAAAAATGTAGCATTGTCAGAAAAATATATGTGCTAATACATCTCCAGTGATACATAAAATGTTTCTTTTGGCTTATCATCATCAGTATAATGCTGTCTTCAATACCTTTAATGTTACCTCAGAACTTTCTTTTCCTTCTTAGTTTATAATGAAATAATCTTGGGCTGGGGATATATAGCTCCGTGGCATAAGCACTTACCTGGCAAGCCTGAGATCATGAGTTTGATTCCCAATGAAATAATCTTAAAAACTGATGCTTTTGGAAGGCTACAGGTAGTCTCTCCTCCAGTGAACAGAGGAGATATTTGATGGATCAATACTTCATAAATCTAAAAGGAAGGTTGAGAGAATTATCCTGGAAACCCTGCAATCCTGTACCCTTGCAATCCCAGCACTCTGGAAGCCTGAGGCAGGAGGATGGCAAATTTAAGCTAAGTCTGGGCAACTTGGCGATTTAGCAAGACCCTTTCTCAAAATAAAAATTAAAAGATGCTGGAAATGTATCTCAGTGGTAGAATGCCCACCCTGGGTTCAATCCTGAGAGAGAAGTGGGGGGAGGGAGGAAGGGAGGGAGAGAAGAAGGGAGGGAGGGTAGGAAGGAGGGAGAGAGAGTGTGTTTGTGTTAAAGAGATTACCCTGAAAAGGATATGGTTTGCTTTTTCTAGCATGAAAAAAGGGCAGAGGGGGCTGGAGATTTAGCTCAGTGGCGCAGTACCTGTCTGGCAAGCACAGGTCCTGAGTTTGATTCCCAGTACCAAAAAAAGAGAAAAAAGAAAAATGAGAAGAAATTTGATTTAGAAATATGCCTTGATATTAAAGTAGATTAGGAGGTACATACCTCTGTTGTCATTGTGATTATAATTGCTATAATGAAGTGAATATACCAAACAAAGTGTAAGTACAAGTTGGAAAAGAAATTATATCTTGGAAATACCTAAGTCCATAATAATGTGACTCCACCCTCACAAGATAAAGTGACCAATCCTGAAGTGAGAAAAATAATGTGTAAGGTCAGCCAGAATTGTGTACTACACTGTTAGATTCACTTTCAAGGTGCATGAAAATGAAATGATCTTCCCAGTGTTTACTGAAGTCCACAGTGTAAGGGAGAAGTTGGAAGATACTGGGATGCAGGGTTAATGAGAGCAGGCAGTGTGCTCTGTGTAGGTAAAGTGGGTGCCTTGACACTGATTTTATAGGCCTCAGGAAGATCCTAGCTGTCTTGAAATGTTTTAATATGTCCCCACCTATCACTGTGATGTCCATTCTTGTAATTAAAGTTTCCTATTTTTAGTGCATCCTCCCTCTGTCGTTTTTCTTTTCTCTCCTCTGTGGTACAGAGAAGGGCATTTTAAAATTATTTTGAATGGATGTTATATGTTTGTCAGCTAATTCCCCAGGTGTTTTATGTATCATTTAGACCAGTGCTTCTCTAACTTTAATATGTGTATTAATCACCTGAGGATACTGTTAAGGGTCTCTTTCAATGATGAGATTCTACAGTTAGCTCAACCCAGCAGATGTAGATGTGGCAAGTCTGTGGATTACATGGTGAGTTGCAACCATTTAGAAAACAATCAAGTTGCATCATTTCATACAATCGAGTTATAATTTCATGTCAGTTGTGTTTAATATTGACTTTTATAAAATGAGTAATTTCTGGTAGCATAATGTCTAGATTTGTTAAATAATATAAAACAACGGATTAATCCAGTGCATAACAATAATAAAGTATCATAATTTAATGAAGGAGACAAAGGGGCACATTCTCACAACTATAATTTAATGACTAAAATCATATACTTTGTAAGATTGACTGTTGATGGAAGTTAGTTCCATGATTTCCCACTCATTAAAAATGTACCAGAAATATCTATCATATATGACATAAAGAAAACCATATTTTGAAAAAGTAATCAAATACTATAGACTAAAATTCCTAGCTTACTTCTGAAGTAAGAATTATACAATAATGAAGTGTGCCTAGCATGTGTTGCTAAAATTGTCTAATTTATAATCAAGTCTAGAATATCAGATATTATCTCAAAATTTTGTCTTATTTGGGCAACTCCTTTTTGTTTAAAAAATATAGCAATGAAATGGCACTTTCCTCTTTTTATAATTAAATTTATAATTTTAATGTTAAATCAAAAATAAAACTGATTTATAGCTATCTTGATGGTGTTATTTACATGTAGCTCAATTTTATATTCTGTTTCATTAATGTTTACAAAGATACATAGATTCTGTGGTATTTCATTATTAATAATAATGAATATATTTGCCTGTCTAGTTAACTGATTTAATAACAAATATAACTCCATAAAATAATTTGAGCCTCTTTGACAATAATATATTGTGAAGTTAAATGAAAACTTCAAAATCAAATCTATTACTATATAACAGGTAATACATTTGAATTCTATTATTTATATTAATCTCAGAGCCCAAACATAACCATTAACCAACAATATGATATTTAGGTTCTAATTGAAAAATGATATCAGTTTGGCTTTAAAATCTATTTAGTTTTGTTGTTGTTAAATCAGACTACCTGACCAGAATGCTAATTTAATCTAGTTGTTATTTTGTATTGGTCAAATGACTTAACATCTCTGTGCTTAGGTTTTTACATTTTAAAACTGGGTATGGGATTAAGTTAAAATAATGCATTTAAAGTGTCTGGCACATAAATAAAAAATGTTCAGTAAATGCTCAGCAAATCCTGCTAGTATTATGGTTAGAAGTAAAGAGTTTTTAGAATACTGGTTATTTTACTCCTTTAGGTAACTTTCATTGTCTGATGTTTTTAGGTAGTCATTTTTCACATGGCATTTCAAGAATCCAGCCTCTTAAGACATGCAACCGACCAATCAGGATTGGTTTGTCAAGAAAAGCAAGATTTAAACAACTCCATCCCTACCTGAAATAAATGTGTTATGAGCATTTAAAAGAAGGTTTTGGACTTTGAAACAATATCCAGAAATTTTGTGTCTTTCTTTGGATAAATCCTTTCTTTCAGTTTGGGGGACTTTGGGGCTTTCTTTGTTATCAAATGTGAAGAGGTTATTTTGTGTCTGAAATATACCTTTAAAGATTAGAGAATACTTTATTAATATTTTCATATCATATAATCAATATGTGTATTAAAGTCTTCATGATCTTATGAAATGTGTTTATTTTTATGATGTATGCATATGATCTTTTTGTGGAAATGACTGATAACTTCTACAGATTTTTCAAAGGACTCATGGCTCAGAAGAAATAATGAGCTACTGTTCCGTTTTTCAGGTGAAAAGGTAGAAGTGAGGTTTTCCAAGTGAGCTTCCCAGGTCACAGGGTTGACCTAGGGTTGGGGTGGAGGTGCTCTGGTCTGAAGAATCTCCTCTAACCTTTCTCAGCATTCCCTGTTTTCCATTCTCCCTCCTGATACTGGACACTGAATCCAGGGCCCTCACAGAGAGCTATATCCCAGGCCTCTAGTTCTTTATTTTGAATCAGAGTCTCTCTAAATTGGCCAGACTGGGCTTAAACTTGTGATCCTTCTGCCTCAGGCTACCAGAATATTGGGATTACAGGCATGTGGCCCCATGCTCACTATCTAAATTTTATTTCTTCCCTCAGAGTCTGTCTTTGGCCCCAGAGTAGAACTATGATTATATAAGTAACAATGTGTATTAACTTATTCATTAAACAAGTACCCTGTCATACTGGTATTGTTGTGATAGGCTCAATGATATCTTAGAGAAGACATATGCAAGAGCATGCCTAATGGAAATATTTGAGCCTGGTAGAGAAATATAGAATATACCCAATTTAAAGGTAATCATCACCAGAATAAGTATACCTTAAAAAACACTGGACATATAAATAATTAAATCAGTCACTTATCAAAAAGCAAGAAAACAAGCAGCAATAAAGATAAAAAAATGACATTTAATGACAGAGGTCAGTCTAAATGTATTAATTAATGGGATTAAGATTTTCTATCATAAGCAAAGGTTTTCAGACACTAAAAGTCACTTCAAATTTGGCTCTATTCATTAATTTCCACTTCATATCATATTTTTCTTACTGTAATACCCTGCTGTAATCCTCTCTTATACCAGTACTTCTCACACTATAAATTATGCCTTGCTAGAATACAAACTCCATAAAGGCTGGGTTTCTTTCTTCAGTTAATATACCCTAAGTGCTTAGAATAGTACCTGACTCCTAGTAAATATTAATAAGATACTATGTGACTCTAAATGAATACATTTCAACTCCTGTCTCAAAATAGCTATGTAGTCTTTTTTTCCTTTTATTTTTTAAAATTGCCAGATAACATTGTATCTTGACAGATTAAATTATATATTTAAATAAATTATATATAAATTGTGTGTAAATAGTATATATTTATATGTAAATTATATATATTTCTTTTTGCAAGATAGTTACACTTAACATCTAGCTAAATAACAAGTATATCATCACAACACATAGTTATCATTTTTGTGGTAAGAACCCTTGATATCCACTCTTAGCCTTTTTTTCTTAAGAGCAGAATATATTTATTGAGGGAAAGAAAGCTTCTGCCCAAGAGATGGACAGAAGGGGGGGCCCGAGTGGGTTACCCCAAGACTGTCTTTCCTAGGGACTTTTATAGAGCAAAACTACCAGGTGAGGTGGATCCAAGGTAGGGGAAATGGACAAAACTATGGTTAGCCAATAAGAATTGTTCAGGTAAAATTGATTAAATCAGGATCAAATGGAGAAGTGAGTCACATAACAAGCACAAGTGGGCATGAATATAGAACAGGGGCTTTTCCTGTAAGGGGTTGGGTCAATGACACTTCAAGGTGATTGCTACCTATTTAGAATATAAATCTGTGATGTCCATCGCTAGGGAGGTATGTGGGTGCATTTGGTTAATCTTTTGTCTTAATGTCTGGCCCACAGCAGATATGCATGTTATCTTGTCTTTCATGTTGGCTCCTTCAAGGGTCTGGCCCTTTCTGACTGCCTAGAATATTTCATCTAACTCAGCTACCTATCACATTCCCCCCTCTGAAGAAGTAACTCAAACTGCTGTGAGGGAGCATGACTGCTCTGGCTTCTTCAGGCCGAAAGGGGTCGTAGTTGTTCATCGGCAGTCGGAGATACTCTTCAGAGGGTCTGTCTAAAGGCCCTCAATAGACACCAGGCGTTTTCATCTTGGGTAGGCGTATAGCTTTAAATCTTCCTCCAAGGATCTCAGTGGGGAACCTCCAACATGATACAGGAAAATAAAAATTCCCAACCTGAACGATATCTGGGACAAGTTCGAGTTTGTGTTCTCTAAAATCGAAGAATGAATTTTAGGAACAATGGAGGTTAAGAGCAGAATATATTTATTGAAGGAAAGAAAGCTTCTGTCCAAGAGAGGGGCAGAAGGGGGCCCGAGTGTGTTGCTCCACCCTTTTTTCTTTTAGTGCTGGGGATTAAAACCAGGGCTTTTGCACTGTGGTACATCTTTCGCCCTTTAAAATAAAAAAATTGATTTTAAAATTTTGAGACAGGGTCTTGCTACATTGCTAAATTAGGCTGGGCTTGCATTTGCAGTTCTCCTGCTTCACTCTCCAAGCTCGCTGGGATTACGTCTGCCACTATAGATGGCTTCTTAATGTTCTTCATGGCTTTGGGACTTTGAGCAGGGCCTCATTTTGAGAAATGAGGTGATACATCTCAGGATTATTGAAGGAGCTGAGGGGCCTGGTATATATTATGTACGTATTTGAAATATCTCGGATGTGTAGTAAATAATAATGAGTAGCTATTTACTGATTCATAGTAACTATTCAATAATTGGTAACTAGAATGTTTACCTTTTTTTTTTTTTTTGGATCTTGCATTTTACTATTTTCAAGAATTTGCTATTCTTTTGAATTTTATGAAAATATTTCTTTTATTTTTTTTTTTTTGCAAATGTCCTCCTTTTCTGACTCTTTTTAAAATTATAAGCCTGTATTGGATTTTTCCTTGATATTACTAAAAGGTTAGTCTCATCGCAAAGTTTGCCTGCACACACTCGGTCCTTCTGCCTGCTCCCTGCCGCTGCGTGCGAGCATTTCATACTCAGTTTTATTACTCTAGGGGAGATTTACATGGCCCCAGTCTTGTTTTTAGTTCCTGAAAACTTTTAAGGATACAGTTTTTTTTTTTTATCTCTATACAAAATACTTTTGCTCGTGACCACCTCTGGCTCTTTCCTGCTCTGAGCTGATAGAGCAGATGGAGAATTTCACCTCTGAGCACCACTGTTTTTGTCCCCTGGCTCACTCCTGCTGCTGTCATTGCCTGAGCACACGTTGCCCTGCCACCTCCAACTAGCACACACGTATACACACATGCACACTCATACACACACTCGTGCACAAGCACACTGACATGTGCACATATATACACACATGCACACACACACACACACACACACACACACACACAATACACATACACACCCTTTCCCCTCTCACCAATTCTGTGAGTTTTTTCCTTTGGAATTACAAAGTGAAAGGGTTACAGAGAGGAAGTATTTTATTTCTTACATTTTTTTTCATGGCCAGATTTTGAGTGGTTGCATGGAAACTGTGGTAGAAGACATTTCCAATTGCCATTAATAGCCCCAATTCTTTTTATACTTGTTTTTCAAATGTAAGAGTGGACCACTCTCATATTAGAGAGGATAAAAAGCCACTTCAAATAACATTCCTTTTTATTCAGTCTAACGCTCTCCCAACTGAGCTATTTTGGCTGTCCTCATTTCTTTTTATTCAAACTCACAATAAATCTGTGTTACTTCAGTTTAAAGTAGCAAGTTTTTGGAAGCATAACTGATGTGAGAAGGGAAGTAGAGCTTTGACTTGGAAATATTAAGTTGGTAGTACTTTAACTATACAAATCTCTGAGCAATGTACCGTTTACCTTATTGAGTTAGGCAAAATGGGAAACTAAATATGTAGTGAGTTTGATACTCAGTTCCACCTAAATTGCCACGTTAGAAAGTTTATAGAGTCAGCGATCATCCTGAGGAATTTTTCAAATACCACAGACATTATGTATTTCAACAGACATACAGCAGTCTGTGCCAGACTTTGTACTCCTAAGAACAATTTTTGAACATAAGTAGAACAGTACCAAATAATATTTTACAAATTATTGTTTGAAATTATCCTTGCTGGATGTGTTGATGTGATTATTTTTAAAGGACAGGCATGTGCTACCTCAGTGCTTCCCAGAGAAACCAGGACTAAATTCTCCACCTAGTCGCTCTTTGGCCAAAACAACAAACTCATAATCTAAAGAACTCTGTGTTTCTACACTTTTGTGATTTGGGACATACTTACTTTAAAAAGGAAGTCTCACAGACCTCTTCCTTGAACTTGAGTCTCTCAACTGTTTCTTTTGCTATGTCTAATAGGTATCTCCAACCTACTGTAGTCCATGCTGAGCTCCTGTTTCTTCCTCTCCAACTCCTCACTGTCAATGCTTCTTACTTCTGTGAATGGGAACTCTTTTCCCAAAACTGTAAGAAATAAAATACTACCTCCCTTTAACCCTTTCACTTAGTAATTCCAGAAGAAAAAAACTCACAGAACTGGTGAGAGGGGAAAGGGTGTGTATGTGCGTAGTGTGTGTGTGTGTGCGTGTGCGCACGTGCATGTATGTGCATGTGTGTGTGCACGTGTGTATAGGTGTGTGCGTGTCAGTGTGTGTGTGCATGAGTGTGTGTATGAGTGTGCATGTGCGTACACATGTGTGCCAGAAGGAGGTGGCAGGGCAACGTGTGCTCAGGCGATGACAGCAGCAGGAGCAGAAATCTTGGTCTTCCTCGAAACTCCCTTTTTGTCTTAACTCACAGCTGGCCTACCAGCAAATCCTATTGGCTGATTCTCTTGCCTGAAGTTTTGGAACTGAATTCTAATTGGTCTCCCTGCTTGCCCTGCTTTTTTTTTTTTTAATCAGTCTAACTTCTTTCTGTATTTCATACTTAGAAGCAGTTGTTCACAAGTATACCTATTACAAAAAAGTGAGGACGTGCATTAGCACTGTTGTGAAACAAGGGATGTTTTTGTCTGGGAAGATAAGTCGCACAAAAATCCAGTAATTTGATATATCCAAAATTTCTTTGCGCTGGGAGTGACGGTACATACCTATAATTCTAGCACCTGGGAGGCTAAGGCAGGAGAATTTCACAAGTTTGAGGCCAGCCTGGGCTATATGGTGAGTTCAAGACTAGCCTGGACTACATAGAAAGAACTTGGCTCAAAAAATTAAAAAAAAATTTGAGTTGAATGTCAGATTGCAGCGCTATATTTGAAAATTTGTAGTGAATGTATTTTTGTCTACTGGAAACTGAGTTCCATATATACCAAAATTGATGATTTTTTAAAAGAAATCTTAAAATCCTATTCTCAAATTTCTATATCAAACAGAAAGAAAGCCTGTATATTTTTGGCTGATCTCAGGATTGTGTTTAGCCAACATGTCAAAATGTATAAAATTTGCCATGACAGGAGCTTGCCATAATTTAAATTTCATTTCAAACATTTTAATGGTTTGAAACGGCACAAGTAAGTTGATTTGCATCTTGAAGCGACATAATAAGTGTTATTATTAACTTATTTAACTTATTTAAAGAAGTAAAATTCACCAAAAATGCTAATTCTACTAGCCATTTTTCAATTTGAAATTATGGCACAAAATTTCCTTTGGATTCCACTTAACTTCATTTTACAGATCACAAAATATTTTCAACATTTCACCCTGACTTAGCCACTTTACTTCAGAAAAATAAATAATCGTAACCACCATCCATAATTTTATTGTTTTTACTAGTTCATGTTTGCAGTACATCATGACTGCTTTCATCGTGTTTGCATGACACATCTTAATTCTATTTATGTTCCCTTCCTACCTGACTCCACCTTCCTCCTCCTCCGTGTTTGGGTTCCCTTCCAATTTGCAAGATTATCTCTCCTTTTCCTTTTATCTATCTTTTGTTTTACTCCTTAATTTATTTATATTTTGTGTTTCTCATATAAGATAAACCATATAATATTTATGTTTGGGTGTTTGATTTATTTCGCTACACACTATGGTTTCAAGGTGCATTCATTTTCCTAAAAGTGCATCCAGTATCCTTTATGGCAGAGTAGTGCTCCACTGTATGCAATATCACATTTTCTCTGCTCATTCACCTGTTGATGGACATATAGGCTGCTTCCCAGATTGAGTTATTATGGGTTGTGCTGCCATAAGCATTGGTGCGCTTCGTGGGGCTCCCAGCGAGTGTGGTTCAGCTGGGCGCCGTGAGGGAAGGATGACAGAGGGTGATGGGGGCGGGGACAGCGCAGCTTCCTTTCCAGTAGTGCATCTCTGGGGCGCCCCAGGCCGGGCCCCTCCTCGGGGCGGAGCCAGCGTGGCCTGTAGCGCTTCCTTACCTCGCTGTGGCGCGGAACCTTCCTCTCCTCTGCCAGCCCTGGGCCAACCCGCTTCCCCTCTCCCACCCAGGTCCCGGGCTGGGCGTCTGCAGATCTCCTCCAGGTGAGTTCCGTCTCTGGGCGCCTCTTCGGTAACCGCTGAGGAGCCAGAGCGCCGCGCCCGCAGCCACACTCCCCAACCCTGGAGCCGGCTTGGTGGTGATGGCCTGTCATGTCCACTTTTCTAAAGCTCTCAGTATAATTTTTCATTCTTCTTTCTTTTTCTTTTTTTTCTCTCTCCCTCCCTCCTTCCCTTCCTTTCTTTTTCTGTTTCTAAGGTTCTGGGGATTGAACCCAGAACTCTGTCTGCAGCCTTTGTTATTATTTTTCTTTTCTTCTTCGTTTTGAGGTAAGTTGGCCAGGCTGTCTAGAATGTGGACTCCTCTCACATCTGTTTGCAAGAGTGCGGGGTTATGAAGTTACTTGATGTAGGATGCACTGATCTTTCATTAAATGAGTTGTTTGGGACAACTGCATTGTCTTCTACTACTTTTATGAATCTCTCTTTTTTAACCAACCATTGCTGGGAACCATCAGCAGCTATTCCAGTTTGATTGACAAAGTATAAAGGAAATCCCTTGAATATAATTTTTACTGTGTAGCGCAAGTCAAGAGATTTGTGTATTTCTTTCTTCAGTAACATTATGTTCATCACCTTTTATTAGTAAAACAGCAAATTGAACAACATCTGTAATTTCATTATTTCATATATCACCAAATCAAAAATTTGAAATAGCAGCTTTATTCTACAAATTCCTCTTGAAAGATTTCTCATTTTTTCAGTTTACCGGGCTATAGTCTGGTGAGACTGGTTTTAGAAAAATCGTTTTTTTAAAGAAAAACAGAACAAATTTTATCTGCCTACTTTTCATGTATTTAATGAATTTATCAATTAGTAAGTGGTCTTGATTTTCTTACAATCAGGTTTGCTACCACATAGCTCTTCTAATAGATTCTGTTTGAGTTGTAACTTTTTAAAAAATTTTGAAATGATAGATTTTTTCCACTTCTGGTATTTTGTCCAATGAAATACCCCTTGATATACATTGAGTTTGGCAGCATATTTTTATATATAATATCTTCAAATTTCAATCTTTGCAAGTGACACTATTTCCCTATACATTAAGCATAGTGATTTATTGTCTTGACAAAATTACACATTTGTCCACTTTTCACTGAACACTGCTACTTCTCCCATGATTTTTCTTCGCTGTGATTCTGTTTTCTTTTGAGATAATGGTGGAACCATGTCAGAATCAAACTATATTGAACAGGAAACCATCTATTTTCTGGTAGTAGCAATATTATATATGTAATTATAACAATATCATGAGCAAAAAGCTATTTGATAGTTTTGTACTTCTTATCCTAGCTGCTAAAACTACTTTAATTGTACATATAAGAAGCCCAAGTTTAATAATTAAATAAGAACACTACTCGTCAATGACGTCACTTGATACGGAAGCGTTACTTATCGTGGCCTTAACCCAGCGTCCTTATTGTTGTTTATCCCTTACATATTCTTGCTATTCAACCAAGAATCTGAGGACCGGTAAACACTGAGGTTCTGGCTACCTCCTGGCCTTTTGTTCCTTGTGAACCACCAGCCACCCCAGGTCCCTCTAGTACTGCTATTTGTCTCCTCCTCTTTCTTCTCCCTGTGTACCGTAACACCTTGCAGGAAACTGGGACTCACTGCAAGGATCCCCAATACTCCTCAGAACCTTCATTCTGGCTTCCTTTTCCTGGAGTGCTTACTCCCAAGATATTTGCAGAGATCGGTCTGCATCATCCTAAGAGCTTAATTCATATATTCCCTTTACAGTGCAGCTTTTCCTTCGTGCTAACATTTATATGCCTTTTCCTTGCTTTTAGGATTTTTTCTCTTTAATACTTTACATTAGACATAATATGTATTTTATTTATTTATTTTGATAATTGGCAGTCCTTCCCACTGGATTTTTAAAAATAAAAATATAAAACAAACTCAGAATAAAATTATGAGCAAATAACAACAGTTAATACACTATGTATCAGCTGACCATTATCTTCAAAGTAATTACTCAGAGAACAAAACATAAGCCAAGATTCTTTTTTTTTTTTTTTTTTTAAGCAGGGTCTCATTATGTATTTCTGGCTGGCTTTGAACTCACTCTGTAGCCCAGGCTACCCTAAGACTCCCAATGATCCTCCTGCCTCAGCCTCCTGAGTGCTGGGTGTGTGCCACTATGTCTGGCCTTACTAAGAAGATTCTTTCAACAAAGAAACAGATAATAACACAAAACTCTCTTTTCAATGATCTAAGATAAGCTAATAGTATAAATCAAAAGCAAATTAGCATACATATTAAAATATTTTTCAAACAATGCAATGTATAATTTGAGGAAGTCTTGGAAAGCAAAGGTCCAGTCTATTGTTGCAGTGATTGCATTCTTGGGAGATGAAGGAATGCAGGAGGTGGGGCCTGGCTGCAGAGTGGATCATGGAAGTGTGACGTGAAAGGCGGTTTCTGTTCCCAGGCCTTTCCTCTGTGGCACCTGCCCACTCTGCCCCCTCTGCCTCCTCTGCTATGAGCAGAGCCGTTTGCCATGTGCCCTCTGCTATGACTCCCGCCTCAGCCTGGAATTAGAATCACGGAGCCAGCTGACCACGGCCTGAAACTTTATAATCGTGAGATAAAATACACCTTTCTCCTTTCGGGTGTTTGTAAAGCGTACCTTTTCCTTATATGAATTAAATCATTTAAAATTTCCTCCTCCTCTCCTCAGCCCAGGTGACGTGAGGACAGGTGCAGGCGCCCGCCCTGGGAGGCCGCAGTGCGGCTTCCTTCCCACAGCGGCAAGGTCCCGGAGCGGTGCGTGGGTGGCAGTGAGGAAGCAAGCGTGGAGATCTGAACGGGCTCTATGCCCTTCTCCCCTCTGCTCTTTTCCGTGCGGGACTCACCAGTGCAAGGTCAGGTGCTGGCTCATGCCTTCGTCTCCTTAGGGGCAGTTTTGAATGAGTCCTTTTCTTTTGTTTTTTTAACCAAAATATATGGTCTCTTTTGGTATCTCAGCAGTGAGGAAATGAAGCTAAGCATATGAAACTGAGTGGCTGGTAACAAATTTGGAAATCTCTGTGCAGTCTTTAAGGCACTTGGTCAGTGTGATGTAGTGAAACTGTAAACTAGTTATACAGTAATATTAATTAGCCTTTATTTTATGATATTTTTTATGCTTGGATTTATGATTTCATTGGAAAATCTGGACATATATACCTTTTTTGTTTTGTTACCAGACCAAAATATAGCTAAATACAGAAGGGGAAGAATTGGGCATATTTTTGTTTTTGATTTTGTTCTTTTGATGTATCTTTATATTGTTTAGGCCAGCTTTGAAGCTAAACTTTACTTTTTCCTCACCTGTCTTGTACATTTGCCATTTTATCTAATTAAAATATGTTCAAACTGAGTTACACGTTTTTTATACCTTGATAGTATTTCAACTGTATGAGAATATTTGTGTAGTTTCCTCAATAGTCAAATGAATATTTTGCAAAATTATTTTTCTCTTTGTCTTTTAAAGTTTATATAGTAATTTCTCTCATCTGTATTGGCGTTCTAAATGTGTGTTAAGGATGATCTCCTATTAGTGTGGGTGTCACTGCCTTCAGTCATTAGTGCTTTGCTGAGTAGGAAAACTTGCTACAGGATATATAGATTTCACATTGTGCATCAAAATTTGGGGATTGTTGATTTGCAAGAGCCAGTAGATCCTTCTTATTTACAAGAACCAAAGACAAAACCAAGAGATACTTTCATTGCCTGTGGGTAAAATATTTAGCTGGTACTGAAGTTTTTAATTACTTTAGAGTATATTGCTCAAACATTTTAATACATTTTCACATTTTTCTGCCTCGATCTTAAATTATGTTTTTGGGAGAGAGGAAATGACAACCTTTTTAACAGAAAATACTAAATATATTTCTGACATTATAACATTGAAATTAGACTAATATGTAGTTTTGAGACACATATTGATTTATTTCTCTAAGCTCTGACTTAATTTCTATATATTTTTAAAATTTTCATTTAGCAATAAAAATAGTTTTTAACAGGACAGAAATTTGTGGTACTATCAGCATTTTAATTAGGAGAATATCATAAAGTGGAGTTGGATCTAAAAATAATTTTATTTTGGGGTGTATTTTTTTTCTTTTTGAGACAGAGTCTTGCTATGCAGCTCAGGTTGGCTTTGATCTCACTTTGTAGCCCAGGTTGGTCTTGAACTTGCAATGATCCTCCTGTCTCAGCCTCCCAAGTGCTAGGATTACAGGCGTGCACCACCATGCTTGGCTAGAAATAATTTTAAAGGTGCCTTGTAAAAGAAAGATTTGTAGATGGTTATAAACAAAAATGCAACATTAGTAATTCATAAATATTCAGTATTATAAAGTATTATAGAGCTTGAATATATTTATCTTAAAAAATTTACATTTTCATGATGCATCAAAAGACGTTAACAAATATTTGTTATTGTTTGCATTTCATCTAAGTTTAGAGGAAAATTGAACAGGAAGTAGTTTCCTTAGTACTGTACCTTCCCCCCTTTCTCTGCTAATAACCTCCAGCCCCTGTGTACTAGCTAGGTTACTACGGAGGAACTGGCACTGATTGTTTTGTTTATTTGTTGTTGAGACAGGGTCTTGCTATGCAGTTCAATGATGGGGACCACTAGGAAGCAGGTCTGAGTAGAACTTAACCAACTGGCTTTCCACGTTTACTTGTAAGTCACTGGTACCTACTGAGGCCTGTCATGGAGGGTGAAGCCGTGAGGCCTCAAAGGATGAAACAAGGCCACAAGCTAAAGCTCCAAACTCAGTTAACTAGGTAAAGACTGTAGCTGCAGGGATCTCTCTTCTGGGTGGAGACCTTTTCAGAGATAATGTAGTTCTCCTAAAGTAACATAATGTCTTACTTGGTGAAGCTCTTGAGTGAAAGGCAGGGTCCTACCTTTCTTCAGTAGCCCCCACCTTGTTTTGATAACTAAGTAAGTACAGGAGCTCAGAGATATTTGTCTTAGCCCCAGATAATCTCCCTAGAGTTCTGATATAGGGTTTGTAACATCCCAGAACCCTAAAATCATTTCACTTGTCTCGTTTATTTAAACCTTTGCCATCCACTCCTTCGGGAGATTGTGGGCCTTATCAGTCTGCAGTAACTAGGGGATAATGTTAACGCAGTAGTTGAGGCTGGGCTGCAACTCCCTATGTAGCCCAGGCTGGCCTCAAATGCATGGCAATCTTCCTGCCTCAGCCTCCAAAGGGCTGGGATTACAGGCGTGTGCCACCATGCCCAGCCTGATGTGTTATTATTAACAAAAGTTCATGATGTATATTAGGGGTCACTGTGTTGCACAATTCTGAGTTTTGTCCAATGCATAATGTCATGCCTCTGCAGTTTTATACAGAATAGTTGCACTGGTTAAACACGCCCTGTCTTCCATCTGTCCATTCCTCCCCACCATGGCTATCCCTAGCCACCTCTGACATCTTTGTGTGAGTTTGCCTTTCCCAGGCTATCATGACTGGAAGCATGCAGTATGGGTACAGCTTTTGCAGATGGCCTTTTGCTTAGCAGTAGGCACTCAAGGCTTTTGTGACAGTAAATTTTCTAGTAATGGATATTCACTTAGTAAAAGACTTGCATCTCATATGTTTTAGATGAGTCTTCTACCATTTTCTTTTAGGGAAAAAGACAATTACAGTTTATTTTAAATTGTGGCTATGTCACTTTATCAATTTTTAAAACTTTTTCTGACGGATTTTCTAGAGTGAGCTTCAAAGAAACAACAAGTTCAACATGGACAAAAGCTTCCTTAGGAACCAAAATGTTTCAAATGTCTTTAAGCCTTGATAAAATGGGTACTGATAGGAAACAAGTCCCTCAAGGAACCAGACCAGACCTTCTGACACGCGAGAAGTCTCTATTGGGGGGGCGGGGCACAGGAGGGTAGCCGGCTGCCTAGTGGACCAAGGCAGTGGCGAGCTGAGCAAAGCGTGAGCTTTTAAACTCTTTTTCAGGGTGGGTGTCAGCAGGTCAGAACAGTCTGAGCTGGGTGGGTTGGGCCACAACAACCTGAGGGAGGTGAGCTGTTAGTCAGAGTCCTGCCAAAGGGATGTGGGAGGGTTTGGCTTTTGTGGCCAAGGGGAACTGAGGTGGAACAGGTAAGAGAAGGAGAGAAATGTTAAAATTTTCCCATTAGGGGGTCTGGCTGCTTTGTGACTTATCGGCTACCATCAGAATTTTTATCTTGTATTTTATTACACTTAGGAGTCAAACTGTACCACAGATTAAAATGGTGAACATTAAGATGGTTTTGTAAATGTCTATGCTAGGCTTGAAAATTCTAATAAATGGGAATCCAAAGAGCTAACCAACATAAGGGGATAGTTAGATGTATTGTTCGGTGGTGTTTTGTGTAACGAATGCCGTTTGTTCTGCTATATGAGCATCATTTTTTTTCATTTAAAAAAAAATACAAGTACAAAAACATATTGACAGACACCAATTAGCATAAAAAATAGTACAATCACAACTAATCTATAGACAAGGTGATATGATCTCAACAGTGGTTATTGCTTTATCCATTGATATCTTCGAAGTGTAAATATATAAGCCCATATACAGACATGCAAATTTAGTCAGACAATTAATCCTCTCAA
>PVLD010025297.1:0-23959 GCA_004027595.1 Dinomys branickii | reverse complement strand
TATAATACAATAGTAGAACCATGTTAGCCCTCCTGCACATATGTATATTCATGTATATTCCTCTATACATACATACATACATTTTTGTCTTTTTCTTTTCTCCTTTCCTTCGTCCCATCCGTTCTCTGTTTTTGAACAGATTTCCTTCATGACTTTTAGTTTATATTCCCACCCTTGGGTTCTTACACCAGTGATATAACAAAACAAAACTTACAAAGGAATTTGTAATTGGAGACCATCCAAAACAAAACATGAGGTAACTTAAGTTAAAAAAATCAATGGAAGATGTTTCAGTAAACCTTCCTGTGATCTATTCATTAAGCAACATAAATATTTCAGAGATTTATAAATTAGACATGGAACTGAAGCGAACACTACATAACATAATTCTATTTTACAAAAGTTGCATACAGGCATTGGGATATCTTCCCGTGAAGGATAAGTGCTTTAGAAAAGGGCAGACTATGATTATATATGTAAGTAAATACGAAGAACAAGGTGAAAGTGCCTGACCAAGGTGAACACGTCTTATAAGAGCTGTGTGTCTATAACTAAGCCATTGGTGTGCTCAGATGTGGCTTAAAACAAATGAAATAGTTCTTTCTTTTCCCTCAAATTTTGTGTATTTCTAAAGAAATCTTTTAATTTTTTAGCTGACATATAGAATTATACCTCATTATGGACTCTCATGTGATTTTTTGGGGTCCATGTATACATTGTACAATATTTAGGTCATGATATATCTAATGCCTCAAGCATTTATCACTTGTTTGTGTTAAAAACACTACAAATCCTTTTTTCTAGTCTTACTTATTTTGAAATGAGCGGTACACTGTTATCCACAGTCACTCTACATTTTATTTTTTAATAGTTAGTTCTTGCACACATAGGAATATTTTCCAGGAAGAAATACAATTAGCTATCTTAGTTATACTTCTTTAATCCTCAAATGCATTCTATGATTAGTCAATTAAAAGAAAGAACACATTTTGGTTTGAAGAGTTTAGAAAATTTGTCTGCTTTCTACCAAGTCTACTTTTTCTTCCCTTCAGTACCAGGAATTGAACTCAAGACCTTGACCTTGCACTTGCCAGGCAGGTGCTTGTGCTGCTGTGTTATACTCCCCTCCCTGCCGCTCTTCTATCAAGTCTGAATATCGTTTCATCCAACATGATTTTGAAATTCAAGATTATGCTCCCGTCTTTTGCCCAGAATGAATTAGAATTTTTTATGGATATGCTGATCAACCTAAAATTGCCAGTTCAGTACCTTTTTTGATAGCCAAATGTCACATTGAAATAATTATTAGAAGGTAAAAAGGCAAGCCATAAATCCTTCTAAAGAACTTAGAACATGTTCCTGGGAATATACATTATAAGACCCCGGGGCAAACGGTAATATTAAGATATTTTGGAATCTTCTTTTATAGTTACCTTTGGACAATCTGTATAAACATGGACTATGCAGAGATTTAAAAGAAACATAATAATTCATTTGGAAAAACAAATTCTTCTCAACAATCAACCAAAAAGTGATTTTAACAAAGTTGACTAGCACAACCTTAATGACCCACTATAGAAAGTGCAGTGAGCCTGACAGAGGTGCATGCTTTTTTAAGGTTTCCCTTAAGGTTTTCATCAAAGTGCCAAACACTTACAGCACAGAGGCCAGGTGAAGCCATTAAGAACTTAAACCGAAAAGAATTTGCTGTCATAATGCATGTATATTTACCAACAAACCCTATCTCCTTGATAGCTTTTCCTTACTAATAGTGAGTATTGATGGTTTATTTCTATAACTACAGCCGCTGGTCAAATTTGATGTGTTAATTTTGAAAAACACCTCTCCATGCTTCATTATTTTTCCTATTTAGATTCATTTGTGTGGTAATATTTTTGTTAGACACACACACACACACACACACACACACACACACAAACACACACACACACACACACACACGAAAGCTTTTTTATACACTACTCCTACAATATTAACATAGTCCTGATAAAAATTAAAACACAGGGATTATTCTCAAATCTCCATTTCTGGGTTTCCACACCAAATAGTCCCCAAACAATTAAAGGTCAATAATAATAAGTAATTTATGGTTCACCTTATTTCTTTCCTTTCTCTCTAGAAGATGAGAAAAATGGCAAAATGGTGGCAAATCAGGAAAAAGTGGTTAGACATTCCACAAACAGGATTCTATACTCTATTTAAGAGTTGATCTCATATTGCAAAGTTCCCTGCATATTTCTACAAGTTGGTTACAAGAATTTTTAAAGGCTAAAATTCAAGGACAATACAGTTATAGAACAATAAATTGCTATAACTTCTCAAGAGTCACTAATCTTTTTTAAACCATTGTTTTATAGGATTTATTGATAATTTTTGTATTAAGATATTAGATTCATAATTTATATTATCATGTAAAATTATTGATGAATATATTAAAGGGAAATTTCATTTTATGTAAAATATATATGTTTATAAATTATACATTCAGATAAAGCTAAAAATTATTGTTGTTACCACATGACCTGTGATCCCAGCACTCTGAAAGGAGAGGTGAGGCAAGGTGGCAACTTAGAAGATTATCTCAGGATAAAATAGAAAGCAGAAGTGCAATGGTGCTGGGCTCAGTCCCCAGGGCCAAAATAAAAATAAAACAAGCAAAACATTCTGGCCTCCTCCAAGGCTTGATCACTCAGGGTGTGTGATAGCTTGTTCTTTTCTGCGGCTACGCTCTCCCTCATTGACCTCAGATCCACAATCCTTTACTTATCCCACAAACCGTAGCACTTTCCATAGAGAGAATAATGTGCTGTGCCCCCCTCCCCACCCAAGTGTTTTGGTACCATTTTCTCAGTTCAGCCCATTACTACACCATCTACTTGATCAATCCTTTGCAAAACCATCAATTGTTTCTCATACCCACCATTCCATATTCTATTAGGTTAAACTTTAATGTATTTTGGGTTAGCAAAAAGAACTTTCTCTACCTCTGACCATGCTAACAACTATTGGTAGGAAAGACCAACTTAACTCTCTTGAATCCCCTATACTCTTTAGGCTTCTGAGCAAAAGTTATAAAAATGGCCTTTTAACATCTAAAGGATCTTTATAATCAATTTTATGGGGTTTGAAAATATTTATAATGGACTCAGAACTAATTGGTTGTATAGATATTCTGAAATTTTAAACTATGAAATTTAGAGGTGCCCATTACCATATAGTATCTGAATATTATAGAACAACGTATATTTAAAATGTGCAGATCCAAAAAAATAAGTACAGAACAAGAAAAGAAAGAAAAGTCTTCATGAGACATGAGCCACATGCTAACATGTATTTCTAATAGTGCTGAAGAAAAATGGGAGCTGGAGCTGAAATTTAGCAGTAGAGCAATTGCCAACCCTGCACAAGGCCGTGGGTTTGATCCCCTGAAACACAAAGAAAAAATAAAACCTTACTATGCTCAATTACTATGTCAGAATGTTGTTCTAGGTGGTGTTTCTCCTTTCCAAGAAATCTGACATTTATTTTTAGAAAACATTGACAAAATGGAGATTGCCCATACAGTAATTTAGACCGTTGAGAATAAGACAGTATGTGTAAATTAACAAAGTCAGAATCTTATAGCTGTAAGATTACATACTATAGAAATGATCCCTGAAAGTGTAGCCTTAGTGGGAAGATTACAGAAATTGATGCACGGTCAAAAATTGTTCCCACTTCATACCCAAGACACTTCCTATCCAAGAAATATAGCAGATGACTTTAAAGTACTGCACGGTCATATGGCACTTTCTCTAGTAAGATGTGAAGTTATCTCGGGATATATTTCTTAGATGTGTCAAATGTAAGTGAGGATGGGTTGAAATGACATTTAATAACAGCATCACCTTCCATGCACCTGCATTTTTGTATATGATAAACAATGAAACCATACAACTGCTTTGGCAGATTTCAAACTTCGGATACTACTGTTTGTACCTGTTGCTTCTTTTGGGAAGGCAAACACAAAAGTACCACAATCAAAGATCAAAATCTACTGGATTTTGGTGGCTCTTGTTCTAGAGGAAAGTTTATCCACACAGAGTTTTTAATCATATAAATTGTGTTCATTTGTGTCAGAAAATAGCTATTTGCTGCTTTAGATAACAAAAGAGTATGCATTTAAAGAACCATGTCAAACTAGACGCAATAAAAAGCATTTTAAAATTTATTGGTATAAAAGATTCCATACTGAAGGCAACAAATAAACAGCAGTCTGTTTCTCCCATGGTGTGAACACACAAGTGCTATTAACACCAGAGTGAGCTGTACACCCAGCCTTGAGAATTCAATGCCTCTGCCTTCTCCACAAAAGCTTTCCTTTTAATGTCATTCATTTCCAGAAATCACCAATATACCTTGGTACAAGGACTCATTTGTTTTGCAATCCACTGTGATATAAAATTGTTCCAAGACAGCCTATCTTTTAAATATTTGGCACATAATTTTTTTACAAGGCGCTTGTGTTTTTGTGGAAAATAGGCAAATAGCAAGACATTGAGTTCTTAGGAATGAAGAATTCAGAACCCTACGAGGCAATACTTAAAAATTATAGAGGCCAGAGGAAATAAATTTCCACCAAAATATAGAATGGCAGCAAACAAAATCTTGATCAGTGAACACATTTCACTTAACAAATGAATGATTCATCACACTCATTTGTTGCAGTGCTTTTTCCTAGGCATAGAAAACATTTCCATGCAAAGTTGTATTTTATAAAAGAGCAATGTGAACAGTTCTCTGATCTGTATTACAAATTGCATACTTACTTAGTTGATGTATAAATAATTTATTTGCAGACTTGAAACTTTCATTTCCCACAAGAATACTCAATATTCACCCGAGGAAAGTTTGGCCATTGAATTCATCCCTTTCTCTGGAAGAACCAAAACCTGGTTGAGCTCTAGAAAGAGTCATGAAAATGTCATCTCGGTGAGTTTAAGTCTTACCTGCATTCTGAATGCACTAGTGTGTAAGGACTCCTCGCTTGTCTCAAAGTGAAGGGTAATTTTCAGTCTGACAGTCAAATGGACTATTAAGTATATGCTCAGAAATGCACAAATTATGACATAGGTCAAGCATGGTAGCACATACCTGTAAACTCAGTGTTCTGCAAGGCTAAGCCAAGAGGATTGTAAACCTTAACCCAATCTGGGAAATTTTGTGACTTAGCAAGATCCTGTCTCAAAATATATTGTACAGACTATATCATGACATAGAACAGCTAAAAATGTTTTCTTCGCTTCCTGCTGTCGATCTCCGAGATGACATTCAGGGTTAGTTTCTATCTATAGTCTGCTTGCCAGCTTTCAGGGAATCTGTTCTAGCCATTATTATTCTGCTCAAAGATACAAGCTCATTTGGTCAGAGAAACAATGTCCTAAAATTTTTTTAACAGCATGTCTGCCATTTAGGCTTTGCTCAAAATGCAGCAGAAATTTGATCAAAATGTTGTGCAGCTGAAAATGACAGGTGGAGGGCACATGTTTCCCTCACTTCTTTTTATGTTCCTTTTTGGCAGACAGGGTTTGAGAGTAAGAACTGGACTCCTGCCGGGTGTGGTGGCACACACCTGTAATCCCAGCACTCGGGAGGCTGAGGCAGGAGGATCATTGCAAATTCCAGGCCAGCCTGGGCTACAAAGTGAGCTCAAAGCCAGCCTGAACTGCATAGTGAGATCCTATCTCAAAAATACAAAACAAAAAACAAAGAACTTGACTCTGTGAGAGCATCCCCTCCCTTTGAGAGGTAAATATTAGTGGATTCAAAGATTTACCAAAATGCACCTGGGCTAAGAGAAGGACTATAGTCTTTGTATAAGACTTCAATATTTTCTATTCTGAGTTATTGGCCAAACTTCCTCTTTTTCTACCTTCAAAAAGTCACTGCATTATAAGCACATTATACTTAGAGTGACCAAAGAGGACCTTAAAGAATATTACTTTTAAATCTGGTAGCAAACGGCAATAAATGAACATGGAGACACTGTATTGAGACCACCTAGGTAAACTCTCTGCTCCACCGATGGCCTCAGGCAATTTCCATCACAGTCAGCATCCTCATCAATGAACTGAGCATAACACAAACTCTAAAATGATGAAATGGCTCAGTCTGTATAGAGCATTTGCTCAGAGCCTGACATATAGCAGTTAATACATAAATGGCTACTACCAACATTTCTATTGCCGTAATTGCCATTGTCCTTCAGTTGTTTTCTTCAGAACCTTAATTCATTAACATACATGAACAAATGAGAGATTATCGCACAATCCAGTTGGTCATGAGCATTACAAGATTTTCAAAATTATTCCATTTTTATTGTCATTTTCTATTTTAAATACTTTTGCGCATCAGAAGATAGATATCCATCCAAAAAAGCATGCAACGCCAGTACCTTACACAGTGGATTCAGCAACATTTGCGTGCATTTCTGAAATATAGTTCTGGTTGTTGTTGCTGTTGCTACTGTTGTTGTTATAGTATTTTTGAGGATATTACATAACGTATCGTGTGGGAACTTTCACTAGCTTTTAAAAGTCAGAAACACTGGGAATAAAAGGGAAAAGTAGTTTCTGCTTGTCATTAGAGATGATTTAAATAAACAACTTGGCCTGATAGAAATATCTCATTTCTTTATTGTGAACACAAGTGTCAGTAAAATTCACACTTGCCTCAAGACAACTTAGAGTGAAGAATTCCTTGAAATCTATCTGGCTTTGACATTTGTTGAAATTGTCAGTACTAAGTAGCCTTCAGGTGTTTGTTTAAAGATGTCACTCTAGAAAGACACTTACTCTAAGACAGATTAGAGAGGCAGGGGGTGAAGATAGAGAGGTGCATATATCCTGATAGAAACTGTGCTAACCCTTCTCCAACCCCCCCAAAAAAAAACTCTCCAGGCAGAGACAATTTAAATATTCTCTTGAGTGGGGCCACTTCTAATTTTCTTGTGTTGTTTTTTTCCAAGATACGCAAGTTAATTACAGTCATTTCCAGCTCCAACTTAAGCAAACTTCAAACTGAAGCAGAATATGGCATGGGAAAGGGGCTGGGGTGGAGCATTCTTTGTGTGAAAACATTTTCCGAAGGGTTCAGCTGCAGAAGGGAAGGGCGGTGTTTGGAAGAGTTCTCAGGAGGGCACCGGGTGGTCTAATGCTGTGAATTCACAGGCACTCCTTTGGAAATTCTCAGTCCCTGTCCTTTGTATGCTCCTTTCTCTATTGAATTAAAAACAAGGAAAATGTATCTACCTTCCTTTAAGGTCTAGAGAATTTGTGGTTTAATGGCATTGCTATCTGAAAGAATAAAGAACATATTCAGTTGGTTTATTTTAGAAATGTTTACAAGTGTAAGTGATTTTTAAAACTAGCATTATATTGTATATCCCCTTCCATTCGTGCCTCTTACTTTGAAACTTGCAGTGATGAGGAAATCATCAGGGCCCTTCACAATTTTAACATGTAAAGCGATACATTATGTTGTAAAATGTTTATAAAACTATGTTATTGTTTAGGCAAACCACTGTATGAAATGCACAGAACCACACATGAAAGATCATGTGGCCAACACCCTGTTGGGATCCAACTGTTACTACCGAGTGCAGCTCTGTCTTAGCTTCATACTATACAATTTATGTAAATATGAGTACTCAAGTCTGTGTCTTAACAGTATTTAAAATGCTCCCAGTGAACTTCAGTATAAGAGAAATTTCCAAACTCTTCCTCCCTGACAGAGTGTCAAGGAGAACATAATAATACACACTGCTGCAATCTGGTTTTTGAAATGTAATGCTATTTTGTTCTGCAATTATATCTAACTTTTTATACTTAATGATTATGATGATGAGCACTAAGCAGTCAAATGTCATGAAAGAATTAATAAGTTAAACCCAATCCGACTTAAAATTAGAATGGATAGTTACGCTGGGAGCCCGATGGATTTGGAGACAGGGCTTCCACAGTGACATCCAAGGCAGTGCAGCATTGCGGCATTTCATAGATGTTGGATACCTCATGGGACCTGTGAGGACCAGCACTGCGGCCCCTGTGACACCACTTTCTGGGGTGACAGCCTGCTGGGGGCAGTTTGGACATGGTGGACTACTTGCATTGGAGAAGGACAACTTTGATTTGCTTTGTGTTCTTTGTATGTGGTGCTTCTGCCAAAACTATGGCCTGTGACCTTATGGGACACCTTCTTCACCTTATTCATGATGGTGGCCCATATTCCACACACCACAGCTTCTGACCAAGAGGCTTGCTTCCCAGCAATGAAGCGTGCTGCTGGGCTTGTCCGCGTGCAGGTCCCTGGCTTAGCGTGGTCCCATCACCCTGAAGCAGCTAGCTTGGGAAAATGATGGAGGGACCTTCTTGGTTCTCCTCCAAGCTTTTATTCAGTTTCATGTTTTCTCTCTCTCTCCCTCCCTTCCTGCCACTCTTCCCTCCTCCCTCCCTTGGTGGGTGTCTGTCTTTCCTTCTCCTCTGCTCCTCCCCTGCCTATCTCTCCTGCTGCTTATCCTCCTAGATTTAAAAATTCATGATACTCAACAAAGACTTCACATACTATTTTCCTTATTCTATCAATAGCAAATGTTTCCCTCTTGTTACTTCAGCTCGAAAATTTCATTCATTCTTCCTTTCTCCTTTCTCTTTATTCTTTCTGGCACGTTTTCCTCTTTAACGCCTCCACCACCAACTCTCTCATTCCCGTCATCCCTTCTCTCTGCTCTACACATGTTGGTTCATGTCCCAGGTCAGTTATCCTGGCCAGTTTTTGTAAGAGATTTAGCTTGTTTCAGACTCCCCTTCCCTGGATTTCCTCTATTGTGATGGAATGATTTTCCTGAAGAAGTCCCAGAAAATTCCTAAAATGAGTGACAAAGGTTTGTGAAAAAGCATGGCCCACCCACAGGTGAGAAGGCAAAGCTAAGGCCCGCCTTTGGACAGGCTGGCCATCATAAAGTCAATCCAGATTGTGAGCTGACTCTGTTGCTGATGCAGTCCAGGAACAAGCCACCCACAAGAGATAAGGTTTAAGAAAATAAGCATAATCAAGACAAGAGCCATACATGGATGTGATATTTGGATTGAAAGAAAGAGATGGTGATCCTTGGAAGCTTCAGAAGTAACAGCCAACCAAAACGACAAGCCTGAAGAGCAAAGCTAAGGAAGGTCTCTTACAGCCTTGTGGGAGCATCTAGTACAGCCTGGCCTACTCCTCTGGAAGGGGTCCAGGAGGGGAATCACCTGAGAATGATTTTATGTGTATCTTTCATCATGATTCCTAACTGTAGATTCTTGAAAGCAAAGATGATCACTTTCATAGCTATCCCTAACATCACACCTGACTGTTTAAAAAGGTCGTACCACATCTGAGTGCTGGCGAGATCAAAACAAGTAGTCAGGCTCCTCCGGATGTAATTCAAGCCTTCAAATTGAACTTCCTATCAGAGATTCTTGGTTCTGGCACACAGAGCTGATGTTTCAAGTACACCATTCAATCTCCAGGCACTACTCTGTTAGTCTCCCATGTGACTAGAATTCTTGTTTCTATATGTCTAAATTATACACAGCTGCATGGACTGCCTTAAATGCTATTTTTTTCCCAAGACACCCCATACCACAGTTAGATGTAATACATCTCTCTCCCTCCCTACCCTTTCCTTTGCAAGTGTGCCAGAAAAGAAAATCATTTCTGAAGACATTTATAATTTCTCCCTTTATGTAAGTGCTGCTTTTTTAACCTTACATCTTCCTTTCTTTTCTGTAAATTTCTCGAAAACAATTTGTATCAGAGTCACCTTGTAGCTCCATAGTTGTCCTGTAAACAATGCAGGGCTTTAAGTTAATGAATGTACAGTTAAGATTTCATTTTTTATATTTATAGTTTATGTCAATATTTGATGAGCTGGCAGATCAGTAGTGAATGCGATTTTAACAAAATAATTTCACTTACCACTTTTTGGCAACACATAATCGGATTCTTCAGAACCAGATCAGATATAGCCATACACGTTTCAGAATCTGGAAACCCTCATAAAGGTAGGTATGTATCCACATGATAATAATGACAGTAGCTATGCACGTAATATGTCACTGAAGTTCCCATCTGTGGTTTGTTGTACACATTATGCACACTAATTGTCAGAACAATTCTAAAGTGCTGTTACAGATGTAGAAATTGAGGTACAGAGACCATAAAGAATTTGTCTAAATTCCTGCAGGTAGCAATTGATAGAACCAGGATTCAGATCCATGTCATCAGAACCCATAATCCACATTCTTAACTCCTGTCCATGAAACTCAGTTCGTATCATATCTACTTACCATCTGAAACATGCCCATACAGGGAGGACCCCTGGTTAGGAGTGCACATGTTCTTCTAGCTCTCCTCAAGGTGACCATGGCACCCCTTCTCAAGGGGGGATGGGAAGAACTCCCTAGCAAAGAGCACATTAAGAGTCCAGGACTCCATTGAGCATTTTTAAAATGGCATTTGTGCAGTGAAAAGTCTAGTAATACATCTCCAGTATCATTATATAGGGCTTTTGGTACAAGCAGATAGAGAGAATGACGTGTTTTAAGGGTGTTGCTTTTGTAGTGGTCTCAGAACCAAATTTTCTAAAAACTAAAGTAGAATATATGTGAATACGGAAAGCATGAGCACCCTTATTGCACACGCCCTGCTGTGAGGTACTCTTTGAACAGAATTGCTGCTTAGACTTCAAACCACCACTATGACCTCAAGAGGTTAGCAGAAGAAAGAAACGTGTTGGTTCAGAAACCCTAACATGGGTATAATGCCATTTAAAGGCACAAGACTTAGAACTGAATGTGGCTTTTTGTGAAAAGTCAGTCAGTCAACCCTGTTCTGAAAAAGAGGAAAGCTCAATGTAATATAATGCTTTTAAATTCTAGACTCACATAGACAGATCTAGTAGCAGTAAAATATTATTTTGCCCATAAAAATAGATGCAATGTTCTTACATATCACTAAGTGAATCATGGTCTTTAATTGAGCATGTTCATAGAAGGCATTTTTGAATTGGTGACAAGACTTTTCAATGTGAAATGGCAGATGCTCTGTGGAAAGAAATAGTAAAATATAGGCTATGTGAAATGCATGGGGCCCATGGAAAGCACATGATACACCAACAAAAAAGGAAAAAGAAATATGCAGGGATCCAAGAGGTAGGCCCAGCTGGCCCACTGTAAATCATGCATTTTAAAAATGTATCTGTATATATGATCAAACAGGGGCAGCAGTATCTCAAGGGGAAATCCCAGAGCATGAGCAAGAAATGAGCTCATGATCAAACTTGAAAAACAACAAATATACTTCTCAGAATTTAATTTCAAAATCACAGAAGATCAGAAGTAAATTACTAATTCATGCTCCTGTATAGTATTATATTTTCATGATGATCTCTGCCCAAAAGCCAGCAATTTTTGTCTTTCAGCATCTAACCAAACAAAAGTTTTTTGTTTCTGGAGTCAGGACGCAGACATCATGGTGATATTAGCAACTGTTGTTGCTGCCACTGCTGTTGTGGTTGTTATAAAGATTACAAATGAAAGGAATAAAATGAGGAAAGAATGGAAGAGAAAGGAGAGAGGGAGGGAGTAAAGAAGACAGGAAGAGAAAATATAATTTTAGTTTCTGCCATTTCTTGTAAAATACATCAAGGTACATTGTCCTCTTCTCAGAAACCCTTCTCAAAATCACACCTTGCTGGTTATCTCTAATGTTGTAACTCTGATCATGTTCATACATACTAGTGCAACATTTTGTTATGAGACTATTTTGTATATAATGACTGAGTGTCTAACACTCATAAACATTTACTTGGTACAACAGATAATCTTAGTTTACCCTTAATTGATTTATTAGTGAAAGAGAAGTACTACAAGGAACATTTTCAAAGCAGAATTCCAGTTACTTGGGATGAAAAACTTGCAAAATGACTTACATAATGTTCACAGTATCAAGTGAATGACTTTTATCATTCTAAACTGTGTGAAATAATCAGCCTCATAAAACTTTAATGATCACCTCTTTCTCCCTTTGTATATATAGTGAAGCCTCCTCATTCAGTATTTGTCCCAAATAATATACCACACACACGCACACACACACACACACACACACACACACACACACACACACGCACACACGCACACGCACACACACACATCCGCGCGCACACACGCACACTTGGTATTTTGTTGTCAGACTCCCTACTAATAGGCTGCACGGATAGCAATGGTATCTTGCTGAGAATTCAAAAGGTGAGTTAATTAGGGGTTGCAGTTCGGAATGTTATCAAGCTGCTGCCTAGACATCTATCTGCTTTCCATACAGGTGTGAAATATTGACAGCAAATGTTAGAAGTGTGATGACATTTTTACCTTTCACTTACTTGATTAAATTTTGGTATGACTCATACTTTAAGGGGAATTAAAGCATATCTGTTTTCAACTAGCTATAGACCCTGAGAAAATACTTAAGGAATTCACAAGAAATGTAGCATTAAACCATGAACACATTGTTCTTTGGACATCTATTTTTGAACTATACCACAGGGTGAGTTTTAACTATATTGGCCAAACTTCACCATTTATACCACAACACCTTTCTTTATTTTTCTGGTCCTGAAACTGTATGATACTGGAGGAAGATCCCAATGAAGCTTTCTGAATTCACAACATAAAAATAATATGAGTGTATTTCTAAAAATAATTATCAGGCCGTGGAGAGTCAGAATTTTAATTTTAAGACTATTTTTGCTTTAATATCCTATCAGAAAAACCAAAGATTATATAAAGGCCCAAATGTTGATAGATATTTAAGAATACTTACCATCACAATTCTAGGGGCTCAGTTTTTTTTAAATGAGTTTACTGTGATAAAGTAATTTTCGTTTTGAAAGTATCTTAGCATTCTTTTAGAAGTATCCCATTCCCACGGGCAATGCTATGATTATAGTGGATAAAGGAGGTATGCATCGAGATAAATACGCGTCAAAAATAAACCCATTAATTGGGAAAATGGTCTCTAAATAATCAGAGATCCCTTTTTTTCTAATTTCTCCCACTCAGACTCTAATTTTGATCTCATATAACTATTCCACTGATTTCCTACAAACAAAAGGCATTTTAGAAGCTCTCCAGTGCTAGTGTACACCCTTTAAGCGGGGCCTTTAGCTGTATTTGTATGTTTCGCTTACTCGCCATGAAGAAAGAAGGTGAAGACAATGCTGGCGGTGGCGCTAGAATGGACGGCAGCACGTATCAAGGTGGAATTACTTTAAAAGCTAAATTTCAATTGATTTTTAAAAAGCATTTCATGATCGGTTCGTTCATGAATTTGTGGAAGATGAACATCTTGAGAGGAGAAGCTCAGGCAAAGTTGTAACAGCACACCATTTAATTCGAAGATGAACCCAGAGAGCAAGAGTGAGGGAATGGGGAGGGACAGAGAAAAAATACAAAAGCAAGGACGTATTGCTTCGTCTCAGCAGGGGCAAATCGCTATTGGGGCCTCTGAGAAGGATACAGGGTACTTTTCCAAACTCACCTCCTAATGCTTGTTTTGCATTGTTTAATTAAGTGTTGTCTCAATGACAGTATATGTCCAACAGTTCTCAGGAGCGCTTTTCAGTCCGGAGCTGAAATACAGCATACCTGAGAAAGCCCAGGGAAAAGAGCTGTAAGTTACACAGGAGGGACTGGAGGTAGAATCCCACCAGCCCGAGAGAAGTTCTGTCTGAACTCACAAAAGAAAGATCACTACAACTGTGACCGCAGTCATGGGGGTCTGTAGGGTCTAAGGAAGGCCACCAACAATGTCCAGCACAAGAAGAATTCAATTATTTTTAAAACAAATGCTCTCTTACAAATCTTGTTGTGGTTGATTTTTAACCAATCTCAAATCTTTCTCTGACATACAGTGCAACAATTTGCACTTCATTTCATTTATTTTCTTTTCATCATAAATAATTAAGCAAGGATAGACTTGGCTATATTTACACAAGAGGGCAGAAGAGAGAATCAGTTAAAAAAACTTCTCACTTCTAGCACAATTTGTTATTATCAAATGATAACTCAGTTCCAGTAAAAACAACAACAGGCAGTAAAATGGTCCGAATGTACATGCAGAAAGAACTTAGAAAAAACACAAAAGAGTTTGCAAGTTGTAGTAACTGAGATTATTGATTGGCAAGTATTTATTCATTTTCTCCTTCACACTTATTTTATTTATTAGTCTCTCCCAATAAATCATGTATCCATGTCCCCAGTATTTCTGTGTAATATCTCTGGTCTAATGACTATTTGACTAATAGGACCTTAACAACTATCATGCAGATGAAACTTGTAAAGCTTTATGCATTGGAACATAACACTCTTAGAACTCTCTCCATAGAAAACAACGATCATGCATACACAAATATAATCATAGAGAAACATGATAAAACTTCTGAAACAAGAAGTCATCCTCTTAGATTTTCCAACACTGTCTGAGTTCTCATATGAAAACAGATGCTTTGGTGATCTCAGTTAGACCAAATGAAACAAAAGACCCACCCCCAAAATCATAAAATATATGAAAGAACTGTATTTTAAATTACTTAGTTTAGGTCTTTTTTGCAGTACTATAAAACTAATATAGAAATTGTTGCCAGAATCAGAGCTCTGGGGAAGGAAAAAACCTACAGTATGCCGCACTGATTTGGGGCACCGCGAGAGAGAACAGAGCTGAAGGACAGCAGCTGTTCAATAGAGGCCTGAAAACCAGTGGAGACAGAATGGTTGAAGGTTGTAGAAAGGCCAGCAAATATGATTGTTGCCTTTGATAACTTGGAAGACAGAAAACATGCTCAAAATATGTGTGAATATTTTCATTTCATGTGTAAAGTTGACCATGTCCATTGACTCCTGTGATAAGGCACAGCAAAAGACAGGTGACCTAAAGATATAATTGGTGGACTTCCAAGCAGAATTTACAGAAGCTACTTCCAACCCAGGACTTTATGGGTGGGAAAATAAAACTCCTATTTTCAGGCTCTTCAGGGCAAAGATAAAATCCAGGGTGCCATCATAAAACATGGCTTTAGGATCAAGATAAAATCACAGATGAAAGAATAATACCCTTTGTTAAAACCTCAAAGGATTAAATAAATGCTTTATAGACAGTCTCAGCTGGTTTAAATGGCTTCTTAGAATTCTCAGGACATTGTTCCACAACAGGCAGCCTCAGGTAGAGAAGAGCTGGTCTTGAAGAGACCTGTGAGTGTGGCTTTGGTCTTTTGGAGTATATTATAGTTAGATATATACAAATCCCATGAATTGTTTAAGGACTTGAATTCATTTAGGACAAAAGCCGTTCAAAATTAACAGTTGCCCCTGGACTTTCTGTAGACAAGAAACAGGTTTGGAAATGTATTCATCTGCAGACATGTGCCTTTCTCATGAAAAGGAAGGTGAATCAGAGAACACAAGTAAGGACTGAGAAGGGAGATCAGAAGGTCAATAGCAGGCAGCCAGGAGCAACAGATAGGAAAACTGGTCCAAGATGCATGAGGGAAAAGTGCCCAACTGCAGAACATGAGCTGAATTCATGTGCCAGCAGGATAATGGAATTGCCATGCCCAATACTACGTGCCTTTAATTGCACCCCTTTCTGAATGGAATCCTCTGCTAAGATTGTCCTGTCCCACTGTGTAGCAAGTATGCGTACATAGCTGGCCTTTTTCGTTAATAAGCCTTTGCTACCCAAGGAACCATGCCCAAAGAACAAAGTTTAAGAAGCTATGCATGAGGTACCATATCCATGAAAACTCCATCTAGTTGTACCTGATTTAAATGATGGCATTTGTGAGTGCTCTGTGGTTTGCACGTTCACAGTAGGCACAATAGTAGTATTGTCCACAGTAGTAGACAACCCTTAACCTCCATTGCGATGCTATCAAGAGACAGGGCCTTTGAGGAAGTCATCAAGTCCTGAGGGCATGATTAACTGCTTAGTGACTTAAAGGTCTAAGCATGACTGTTCAACATTTGGGCTTGCCTGCACTACACTGAGTGAAAAGTAATTGTCTTGGCCACCTATGAAATACATAAATAAGTTAAAGTATATAAATAACAAAACTTTATTTCTGATATTTTTGTTATAACATTTAAAAGAGAAGGCATTTGGCTCGTAAGCCATGGGCTGGACCTGCGTGGGAGGGAACTGTGTTTAGCCCATTTTGCCTTCCCTTTTCCCTTTCTGTCCATTCGACTATATGAGGACACAGAACTCAGAAAAATATCCTGGAACCAGGAGCTGGGTCCTCTCCCCAGAAAACAAAGTTGCCCACACCTTGACTGTGGATTTTTCTGCCTCCAGAGCTATAGAATACGTGTCTTCTCTTTATGAATTACTCAGCCTCAAATAGTTTGTTATAGCAACATAAGCAAACTAGGATAAAGTTCAAGCCTAACTTTGGTACCAGAAGAGATTAGAATTTTGGAGTGCTGGCAGGAAGTGTAATTTACCAGTGGCATAGCTGTAAATCACTGAAGACCAAAGACCCATCTGTGGTACACTGCTACATGGATGTTCCCCAGTGAGCTCCTGCACAGAGGCCTAAGGAAATGATTCTGGTCCGGGCCCTGGGGCTTTCTTTGGCCAGTTGGATACCATCATATGTGATGCAGGCCACAGCTCTATAAACCTTACACTTTGGGGCTTGTCTTCCAAGAGCAGTTCTACTTAGAGAGCAGTTGCTTTATTTCACAAAGCTCAGACTGTCTTCCTGAATTGGGACAGCCAGTGGTGAGAGGCCTTGGAAGATGGTGCCCAACCTTAGTGAAGCCCAGCTGAATGCAGCTTCACTACTTGGGACAGAAAAATTGACCAGCTGAGTGCAGTCAGACACAGTGTTATAACAATAATAAAATGCCATAAGGCACTGCGTTTGAGCAACTCCAAACTACCATCTCCATGGAGGAGTTCGCCCACCCTGGGTCTGGCTCTCAGTGTTGCATTTTGTTCCCATATCTAGCATAATCTTTCTTTGACAATTAGGTGTGTGTAAATGCCACAGCAACGAATGCACACCCAAGCTTAGAGTGGCACAGTTTGTACTAACCAAATCTTGGAAACAGCCCAAACGTCCATCCATGGCTGAATGGATAAAAAAAGATGTGGTTTTTTTTTCTTTAATATAATGGAGTACTAATTGGCCAGAAAGAAGGGTGAATTTGAGACATTTAAGGTCAAATTGATGAGACCATACTCCTAAGTGAAATAAGTCAAACACATATGTGTAAATATCACATTGCCTTTCCAGTGTGAGAAACTAAAAGTGTAAATAAGAACCAAATTGTACAAAATATATGATGAACAGAACTGTTCAAAAGGCAAAGGGAACTAGGGATGGGGGAGGCTTAAAGGAAAAGGAAAAGAAAAAGTGAGAAAAGAAGGATAAAATGGAAACAAAACTTTGTAAATAAGGAGCAGAAGGGGGCTTGGAAGGAGGGGAGAGAAATGGAAGGAAAAATAAAAGACCAATCAAGGCATATCTGTACAGATACCAATTCCCTGTGGTGAATGTGATCATCATATGCACCTAAGTTGCACCAATAAACTTCATAAAATATTTTTTACATAACAATGCCAATTCTAATAGAAGCTCCCAGGGACATCCTGTCTTTGCATTCCTCTCTCGCAGCTCTAACTTCTGCCATAAGAACATTTCTCGAGGGCCAGATCCCACTCCAGCTGTGGTGGCAGACAAGGTATAGATGAGGGGATGACAACAGAGATGCCCAAGGCCGAGCTCGGAGGGTTGTGCACAAGCTGTCACCTGACCCTCACTATGCTAAGACTGCGCTCCTCAGATTATGTCCCTGGCTGCGCTCTCACCTTGCTCTAGTCCCGGTCCTACCCCAGAAAGGAAGGTGTAAAGCACACCTGCCTCAGGTAACCTGTGGACACGTGAGACAGAAATGGTTGTTTATATGATACTGAGGAGTCTGTGGCACTTTGTTTCTCAGCAAGGTGACAACACAAACCTGGCAGTCATAACTGCTGTGCCTTTATAGCCCCACCCTGTTACAGGGCATATGTTGAATCCCTAATCTTCTTCTGAGCATATTTAGAGATAGGATCTTACAGGGGTCAACTAGGTTACCTGAGGTTATAATAATGGGTCCCTAATCACATAGACCCACTGTCCTCAGGAGGGAAAGAGCCAGTGGAAATTTCTCTCTTCACCCCTGCACACAGAAGGAAAGGGCTTGGAAGGACACAACAAGCAGGAAGCTTTAGCAAGTCAGCAAAAGAGCCCTCACCAGAAACCGAATCTTCTGGCACCTTACTAATAGATGTTGCATATCCAGAACTGTAAGAAGATGAAGGTGTGTGTTTAAGTCCCCCAGCTGATGGCATGTTGTTATGGAAGCCCTGCCCCTGTCACGCACACACCTACCATGGTGCTGAACACATGGTTAAAGTTAGCCACTTGAGTGAGGGCTTGTCATCCCCCCTCCCAGCATGAGCTGCGCCAACTTTAATATTTATAAGTTTCCAAAATCCTGCATGCAAAAAGAAAGTGCCTGTATACAAGTTTTAGAACACAAATCACATACTTTAAAGAAGTCAATTGGATTATTATTTTGAACTGTGGTCATTCTCTGAACTGAATTTGTAGCATTACAAGCTGCAGTCACACTGTCTAAACTGTATGGCATACCCTCTCATCCCATGTATTATTTGTCTTGTGATTTGTCTACTATGTTCAAATGGAATTATTTTGTCTTCAACATGTTTCTAAAATTTTAATCATTATCCTGAAAAGAAATATGGGTATTCAAATTGTATAAACAGTGTGGTGTAGGGAAAGGTAGTTTGAATCTGGAACACAACAGCCGTTGTTATGGTCCTGTACATCAATCTCAGGAAAAACAATGAAATTCTGTGTGCCACAATTTTCTCAAGAGTCAGAATGAGACATTGAACTAGTGATTCCTGAAGCCATTTGTTTCTCTGAAAGTTTTGTGATTTTATGACTCTAAAACCTAGTACATAGTTTCTCGATTGATTTATGTAACATACTGTCATATTATTTGTTAAAACCTTGGCCTAATCTTAGAGCGTAGCTCATGAGTTCTTTTCTTTCTTACTGTAAATATCTGATGTTCATTGAAAATACACCCACAAATTAAGTGTAATTTTTACCAGAATTTTTGAATATGAGAAAACGTACGTGAGCGCTACATAATTAAGAATCATTTATTTTTTGCACTGTTTAAGCAAGCTACAGATATTCAATGGCCATTGAAATATTTTTGTAAACCATGCAACCTTTTGCACAAAAGATAATTACAAAACAGCTAACATTCATTTGACCACAACCAATAAATAATTTATGAACGGGGTGTTTGAAATTATGCAAATATTCTAAATACTTTTTGTTGCCTGTGCATCTGAGTAACTGTGATTCAGAAGAAAGTGTGCGGTGGATTAATAGATTCAACACTGAAGAGATTTGCATTTCTACAGAGTTCTTTTCTTTGCTAGTTCCTACTATCTTTAGTATCATGGCTCAGAAAACAAGCTTGACAATACTGTCTCTAAATGTATTTGAATATCCTGGCATCCCTATTCATCAGCCTCTTTGATGCTTTAAATGTCTTTTGCTTTCTTTCCAGAACTCTTTATGAAGGCAGAGTGCTATGCTTTTAAACAGAGTATCCAACTATCTTATAATACACCCTAAATGGAGGGGAAAGAGGGCCTTTAAATATTTTATATATCTGTGATTGCCTTAGCAGGGTTCTGGTAGGAGAAGTTGTACAATGAGCTCAGTACCATGAGCGTACTGCACACCTAAATGTACAGGGGCCACATGCAACACCCCAGCCCTGACCAGGAACTGCAGCTTCCCTGAATTCCCTGTGCAATAGGAAAATCGTATTGACACGTGTAAGCTGGTGGACAAACCCCCTGAGCAGTTATATGTACTGTGCCATTGGTAAGGACTAACATTCAACAAAGACAATGTGTTTGATTTTGGATTATAAACAGGTATTAGAAGGTTTCATCATTTTTAACAGGAGTTTCCAATTAGTTCTTGGAAACTACTAAGAAGACTTAGACTCCTTGGTTGTCATTTCACATCATGGGGTGGATGTGAATCCCCACCTGCCCTGCGTAACGTACCAGTATTTATTAAATTATCCGTAAGGAGTGGAGCAAAAGAACACAGCTGTCCAGGTCACGTTTCCATAAATAAAGATATTCTGAAGTTTCAAGTAAATTTTACTACACCACGAAAAGTTTCCTTATTTATGTTGATAGCACATGTTTTGCTGTTTCATCTTACAACTTTCCTTAAGGAAATATACCTTTGAGCTCCAGCCGAACTTCCGTGGCAGGAAGGAATAGATGTTTTGGTAGACTGGTACCTCTCCACTGTCATGAACCCAATGGCTAAAGAGTAGGAGGATGGAGACAAACTGTACAAAAAGCAATACGTTGGCACAAGAAGTTGTAACTTGCAAAGCCTTTTACCTGTGATGCCTGATTGCTCAAGAGCTCCCTAACAGTTTGCATGCATAAAAATATTTACATCATGTGAGTTCGTGGCTTCACTAATACTGATGCTCATTTTCCCTGAAGGAAACAGTTCCTCCTAATCCTACTCAGACTTTCATAATCACAAAAGTTCATGAAACAATCGCTGGGCCTAACTCTTCATCTGAACACAAGATTCCCTTACTATCTCATTACCATCTGGCCAGCTCACATGGCAATATCCCCTATAGCCAACCAGAATGAAACTCCTCTATAAAGGCGTTTAGTGAACACTTTTCCACCCTGAGAGCACAAACCTACAGACTGACGACTGGGGCCAAGAACTCGCTCCCTTTGGCACTGTTGTTTGCATATTGTTGTCTTGCTTATTTTGTCTTCAGTGAAAAGTGCTGTGTTCCAAATCTGCAGTTGCACAGGGCAGAGCCTGACTTCCCCTGAAGCGGATGGCAGCATTATTTTCTTAAGTTTCCTATTAATAATGAAGTAAAAGGAGACAACAAAGCTATGCATCCCAAGGATGCTCACTCTGTTCGACACAGAATTCAGCTATGCTAACTTTAAAACATCCCTTTTCATTTAAGTACACCCTTAGAGCAGTGCAAAGACTGGAGCACCACATAAGCTGCTTACAGTTTCTCTTGCACATTTTATCGGGAAAGCTATCTATCCCAGTTTCCTTCTCTTCAGAAAAATTTTAATGATCTGGGGTCACACCTCTTAAAAAGAATGAGGTCTAGTTTTACATAAGACGGTCCAACTCGGGCTTTATTTTCTTTTTATGCTCAGACCTCACAAACCGAGGACCGCAGTCTTCAAATAGCATTCCTTGTTAAAATTGAACTCAGAAAAGAAGGTTATTCTACCTCGGAATTTTAAATAAAGCTTCTACAACAAAGTTCAGTGTTCCAAAGCTTTAAATAAATCTGAATTAAAGCATTGCTCCCTCACTAAGGTGTTTAAATCGGGGCCCTGATCCCCTTTCACTTGAAACATGGCCTGGCATTTTAGGGGAGAGTGGTGTAGACCTGGGACTGCCCCACACAGTGGGGCCCGGGACCACCTGCACGGTGATGCCCACAGGGCTTCCAAGCAGCAGACTTTCAGGCCTTGTCACGGTCACCAGAATCAGACTCTCCCCAGGCACCCAGGTCCTGCCCCCAGGCCCGACACCTCCTGAGTGATTCTCACATATACTGCACGCTGAGACTGTTGCAGGACACCCGTTGTTGGTCCCCAAAGGGTCCAGCTGGCATCACTCTCAAACTCTTAAATTCTTCCATTTCAGGAGCTTGGTGCTTTTAGGTTGAACCTTGCCACCACCTCTTGGAGGTCAGGATTGTGCTAAGATTAAGGTCCCTCCAGATATTCAGAACTTTTGTCTCCCTGCTGTCAGAAACTAAGGAAGCTGGCAAACGCTGGTCTCGCAGTAGCATTTAGTGCCGGTCAACACACCGTATGGGCTAACATCTGAGCCCAGAAATAGGAAAGGCGAATATAAATAGACTTGAATTGGGGTTGGACAAGGATTTGGCAGGCAAAAAATGACTGTGTGTTGATGGGGTGGGAAAGGAGAGCTGCCAATTCAGGAATTCGTGGTCTCGGAGCTTCCTGACCTCCAGCCCACTCGAGGAGCGAGAGGTTCCTGTGTGCTCTGTGGACTTCAAGCCTTTGGCTATAATTAGGGAGGTTGCTGCTTTCCCTGGCTTCTTCCATATGCATGTTAGTTGTGTTTGGCATTAGGCAGCAGTGTTTGAAGAGTGTCTGGCCCCCACCAGCATGTAGTTGAGCCAGTCAGTGGAAAAAATGACAATGGTATCTGGCATAGAATTCAGGTGTTAAAATACCTTTATTAAAATAGAGGAAATAGCACCTATTAGGAAGTGACCCCGAGCTACCAAATTTTATTAGACTGGGAGGAGGTGTTTCCCTCCCACCCGCTTTAAAGCATACTGTAAATTCCCTTATGTCGTTCATGGTATTTAAGTACAGAAATGGGTGCATTCAGTAATTTCAGAGTTTCAGTGCTATTTTTATTGCGACTCATTTTGTGTAGTATCAGGGAATACCAAGCTGTGACTTGGCATGTTTCAATAAAACTTTTTGTTACATATTTAGCTGAAAAAGAAAAATTTGATGGGGTAGGAGAGGGAGTCAACACTCCTGGCAATTTCTCATTAGCAGTGCAGGAGGTAAAAGTCAAAAATAAAGCTTGTGGGATAAATCTGAACGTGGCATCCGCACTTAAAAGAAATGACATTTCTCTTTTTCATCCCGAGGTGGGAGAGGAGGCTTGACAGGAGCAAGTGAAACCTCACTCTGTAATATGCATCTGAAGCCAGCCCTGATGTCAGCAGCATGCACATGCGGCTGCGGGCGCAGCGGGCCATGTCCGCCCTCCACAACTCTACAAAACCGCTTTAAAGTCAGTGCGAGGTGCCGGCGCGCCCCCCTCCTCAATGAAAAGCATACTTCTTGATTAAAAATGTATGTTTCCACTTTATGCCAAAACAAGAGAGCATTATTTTCAGGATGATCATAGAAACCAAGTTAAATGTGTTTCTTATTGCGAGAGATAAAAAAGCATCACAACTTGGTAAAGAAACATATTCCATGCTGGATGTTGGTTTAATGTAACACTACTATGCACGTAATTTATTTTGAAACACAGTGAAATATGAAAATCTTCAGTATTCTTGACAGAAGGAGATTACACATCCATCCCCCTCCAAGCTTTAAAGAAGGAAGACCTTGACTTAGCCCGCCAGTGTTAAAGCTAACATCTGCATGTCTGTATCTCTGCATTGTAACACTCTTCCTGGTACTTCCATGGTGAGTGATGGTAATTCCTGGAATAATTTCATTCATGAAAGGTTTCCCCTAGGAGAAAGATGGATGGTCAGAAAAAGATATCACAGATAATTTGCAGTCCTGTTGGACAACTTTTCGAGTCAGTTTGATCCCACCTTGTCAGTCGGGAAACTAAGGGCAATATTAACCGGGAGGGAAGAGAATCTGAGGGGATCCAGGTGCCTCCACTTCAGAGAGTGAGCGATTTTAAAGGCAGCAGGCTCAGGGTCAATGCATATACTTATGTGTATGTTCTTTCCAGGCTCCAGAAGTGAGAGATCACCGTCTGAAACAGGATCCAATTTACTAGATAATAATGACTTTCTAACCCTCACAGTCTCTTCTCAGGCACAAAACAGAGAATACAGCTGAATGATATGGTATGCAGAATAGAGAGATACATGGAGAAATGGAAAGAAAGGGAGGAGCAGAGAGAAGAGGAGGGAAAAGAAGACAGAAGAGGCGGGGGGAG
>PVLD010025296.1:0-23960 GCA_004027595.1 Dinomys branickii | reverse complement strand
TGCAAGGGGTGGGGAACGGTAATGCTGGAGCCACATGGTCTGGACCCACCCCCACCCATAGCACGACGACAGGGTGGAGCCGGGCGGTCCGCTGTGAGCATATGTGCTTTCCCACCTCCAACCATGGCAGTTTGTATACACCCCTGTATGTTATAGTATAGTCTGAGGCAGCTATATCTCTTCCCAAGGTGAGAGTCCAGGATATAGATAAACCCAGGAGTACAGTTATTATCACAGGGACGATAACTGATTGAGTGGTAGGGCAACGGAGATGAGGGAGGAGAAAAAACGAACTGATCAAAAGGGCCATCATCTGTGTAACCTGAGTAACAAAGATGAAGGTAACATTATGTAGGACAGCATCCAGAGCTAATTCCCTTCTATGTTCTCTATAGTTCTGTATTTCCTCAGTCGTTTTTGTATTAGCAGAAGTGAAGATAACTTTATATTATACAGCATCCAGTGCAAATTCCCTACTATCTTATCTATAATTTGGTATTTCCTTTAATGTTTTCGTGTTAACTAATGTGAAGATAACTATGTAATACAACATCTAGTTCTAATTCCCTACTATATTCTGTATAACTTTGCATTTTCTGTATTGTTTATGGCTTTTCTGGTTCATATGTCTCCATTCTTTTGTCTTTAAAATAAAATAAAAAAAAATAATAAAGTAAAAGCTTTCAGTTTTTGTCCATTTAGTATGATGTTGGCTGCTGGTTTGTCATACATGGCTTTGATCAGGTTGAGGTAAAGACCATCTATTCCTATTTTCTGTAGAATTTTTATCATGATTGCATGTTAGACTTTGTTGAAAGCTTTTTCTGCATCCATTGAGATGATCATATGGTTTTTCTCTTTGGCTGTATTGATATGGTGTATAACATTAATTGACTTGTGAATATTGAACCATCTCTGCATTTCTGGGATGAATCTGACTTGGTCATCGTATATGATTTTCTTGATGATTTGCTGCATTCTATTTGCTAGTACCTTGTTGAGTATCTTTGCATCTATATTCATTATGGAGATTGGTCTGCAGTTCTCTTTCCTGGCTGGGTCTTTCTCTGGTTTAGGTAGAAGTATCATACTTGCCTCCAAAAATGAGTTAGGGAGAACTGCCTACTTTTCAATTTCATTGAAGAGTTTGAGGAGTGTTGGTATTATGTCTTCTCTGAATTTCTTGTAAAATTCTGCTGTGAATCCATCAGGGCCTGGGCTTTTCTTTGTTGGTAAGTTTTTAATCACATTTTCAATCTCATTAATTGATATTGGGCTGTTCATGATTTTTATATCTTCTTGACTTGACTCAACCTTGGTAATTTGTACATATCTAGGAATCTGTCCATTTCTTCTGAGTTTTCTATCCTATGGGAGTAAATATTTTCAAAGTAGGAATTAATGATCTTCTGAATTTCTACAGAATCTATAGTAATTTCATCCATTTCATTCCTTACTGCATGAATTTGAGTTCTTTCCTTTCCTTTTTTGATAAGGTTGGCTAGGGGTTTATCCATATTATTTATTTTAAGAACCAACTCTTTGATTCATTTATTTTTGTAGGGTTTTCTTCATTTCAATTGCATTAATTTTTGCCCTGATATTTATAACCTCCTCCCCTTTGGGGGCTTTGGGCTTTACTTGTTCTTCTTATAAAGTTTGAGGTGCAGCATTAGGCTATTTATTTGTTCTCTTTCTGTTTTCCTTACGTGTGAGTTCACCACTATAAATTTCCCTCCGAGGACTGCTTTCATTGCATCCCACAGATTCCAGTAAGTTGTATCTACATTTTTGTTTGTTTGTAGGCATTTTTTAATTTCTTCTGTGATGCATTGGTTGTTAAGGAGATTGTTATTTAATTTCCAAGTGCTTATGGAGTTTTTGGAGATCCTTTTGTCATTAATTTCCAATTTCATTGCACTGTGGTCAGATAATATGCATGACATAATTTCAATTATTTTGCATTTAGGTAGGTATGCTCTATGGGCTAGAATGTGGCCTATTTTAGAGAAAGTCCCATGTGCAGCTGAGAAAAATGTATATTCTGATGTTGTGGGGTGGAACAGTCTGTATACATCTACTAAGTCCATTTGTTCACAGCTTTGGTTCAGATCTATTATTTCTTTGCTGATTTTTTGTCTAGTTGACCTCTTTGTGTCAAAGGGGTGTTGAGGTCCCCTATTATAATAGTGTTATTAATTATATGGGTTTTCATGTCTGTTAAGATTTGTGTTATGCAGTTTGGTGCCCTGATATTTGGTGCATGTTTAGTATTGTTATCTCATCCTCTTGCAATATTCCTTTAACAAGTATGCAAGTATTGCAATAACAAGTATTCTCTATCTCTTTTTACTGTTCTTGGTTTGAAGTTTACATTGTCTGCAAATATAATAGCTACTCCTGCTTTTTTCTGGATTCCTGTTGCATGGAAAATTGTTTTCCATTCTTTGACTTTCAGTCTATGGGTTTCCTTTTGAGTAAAGTGTGTTTCCTATATACAGCGTATCATTGGATTTTGTTTCTTAATCCACTCTGCCAGTCTGTTTCTTTTGACTGGTGAATTGAGGCCATTTACATTTATCATTATAACCAATATGTGTTGGCTTATCATTGTCATGTTATTTACTTACTGTTGGTTTCTTACTTTTTCTACCTGTTTACTTGCTAGCTCTTCTTGAGGGTTCCTTTCTATTTTTTTCTTGAAATTATGTTCATTTTCTTCTCTGTCTACAATGTCTTTTAGTACTTTTTGTGAGGATGGTTTGGCACTCATGAAGTTCTTCAGTTGCTTTTTGTTGTGGAAGCATTTTATTTCTCCTTTAAACTTCAAGGATAGTTTGACAGGATACATCAATCTTGGTTGGAAGCTGTTTTGTCCTAAGACCTGTAATACTTTGCTCCAAGCTCTTCTAGATTGGATGGTTTGTTTTGAGAAATCTGCTGTAATTCTGATGGGCTTTCCTTTATAGGTGATCTGTTTCTTTTCTTTAGCAGCTTTTAATATTCTGTTCTTTTGCTGGATAACTGAGATCTTTATTATTATATGTCTGAGTGTAGTTTTATTATGGTTATGATAATAGGAGTTCTATATGCCTCATTTACTGTATCTCAGTTCTGTTTTCATGCTTGGGAAATTTTCTGCTATTATTTCTGCAAATATTCTTTTTATGTCATTTGTGTCACCTCCTGCTGTTTCATTGACTCCTATCAGTCTGACATTATTTCTCTTTGTCTCATCTTGCAGCTGTTAAATTGACTTTTCCTGGATCCTTGTTGATTTTAAGAGCTCCTTCCTTTCACAATCACTAGCTGCCATGCCCGCTTCATGACCTGAAATTATATCTTTGGCTTCACTCAAGCAGATTTTTAAGCTTTGAATGGAAGTTTTGATTTCCTGGAATCTCTTTGAGTCTGTTTAATGCATTCTAATTCTTTCCCATATTACTCATGTAACATTTCTACTCATTGCCTATGTTCATTTACTTTTTTATCTCTTTTCTAGATGTGTGAAGCATTTCTTTTATTATTATTGTCACTTCATTTTTCCCTGAGAGATTATGTCTGATCTGATCTCTTCTATGGCCTGATGGAGGTGTTTCTTTACTTCTATTGCAATCTTTCAGCAATTTCAGATGTGTGTTTACCAAGTTCTCCTATGTCAACACCTCCTGGACTTGTTCTGAGTGGGTGGAGCTCTGAAATTGTATTTTCACCCTTCACATTGTCATGTTTGATGCCAGAGGCAGAATGCTCAATCTCTTCTCTGGCCATCCCACAAAGGTCACTAGTGACACTAGTTTTTCTGATGGTCAGGCCTGCCCCTCAGTGTCTGCTGAGATGCACTGCTTAGTCTGGGGTCTTCCAGTAGATGGTGAAGTGTGAGTTCTCCCCGGTCTCAGACATGAACTGTGATATCAGTTGATGGCAGATGGTCTGATCCAGCGACCCCTCTCAGTTCAGGGCACGAGTATGTCCCAAAATCCAGTTGCACTGGTGGCGCAATCCCAGACCAGTAGTCCTGTGACCCCAGGTAGTTCAGGATACAGGCAAAACCCAGACATGAAATGTAGGGTCAACAGTTTGTGGACCACCTGATTCTGTGTCTCTAGTCAATTCAGGTCACATGTAGGAGCCAGAGGCAGGCCGTACCAACAGCAATGACAGAATACTTGTGTGCAGGACCTCCAGAAGGTCAGGGTGCAAGTGAAGCCCAGACCCCAACTGCAGTGCCAGCAGCTCATGGAGCACCCACACCTGTACCTCACTCAGTGCTGGGTATGCACAGCGGGTGCCCACATGCAAACCCCGGTGAGAGCAGTTCACAGGCCTTCTGAGTGAGGATCTCCTGTCTGCACCAGGCACATGGAGGGTAGAGACTCAGACTGTAATGGCGGCAGAGTCATGGATCACCTCCTCTGCCCCCAGGAATTAGATGGGAAATACCTGGTTCTCTTGGCAGCAATCAGCTGGGAATCCTTACTGTCAGCAGATCACAGCCTGCTTGATTCTGCTTCTCTAGTCAGTTTAGCCCCTGCCCAGGAGCCAGACGCAGGCTGCACCAATAACAATCACAGACTGTCTGTGTGTGCCACCTCCAGGAGGTCAGGGCACAAGTGAAGTCCAGACCTGAACTGTGGTGCCAACAGCTCATGGAGTGCCTGCTCCCATACCTCACTCAGCGATGTCACATGCAGGGAGTGCCCACATGCGATTCCCGGTGAGAACAGTTCATAGGCCTTCTGAGTGAGGATCTCCTGCCTGATAACCTAATTAAAAACTTACCAACAAAGAAAAGCCCAGGTCCTGTTGTATTCACAGCTGAATTTTACAAGAACCCTAGAGAAGACCAAACATCATTACTTCTCAAACTCTTTAATGAAATTCAAAGGAAAGCAATACTCCCAAATTCATTTCTGGAAACAAGCATTGCCCTGATACCAAAGCCAAAGTAGGATCCAACAAGAAAGACAACTACAGGCCAATCTCCCTAAAGAACATAGATGCAAAAATCCTCAATAAGATACTAGCAAACAGAATTCAACAAATCATCAGAATATCTGACACTATGACCAAGTAGGATTAATCCCAGGTATGTAAGGATGATTCAAAATAGACAAATCAATAAATGCAACACAACATAATAACAGATCCAATGACAAAAAGCATAGGATCATCTCAATAAATGCAGAAAAAGCATTTGACAAAGTCCAACAGTCATTCTTGATTTAAAGAAAAAATTGTACAGAAAATTGGAATAGATGGCCTTCATCTCAAGCTGATAAAAGCCATCTATAAAAAACCAATAGCCAATGTCATGCTGGAACTATCACAAAAAATCAACAACTTGTATTTCATCTTATTAAAAGTTTTTACATAAAAACAGAAACCACCAACAGAATGAATAGACAACCCACAGTTTGGGAAAAATTTTTACTTGGTGTTCCTCAGACAAGGGACTACTACAGAATATATAAAGAACTTTAAAAAATCAGAATGCCAAAATTTAAAGTCCCAGCCCAAGGGCACCTTAAATGAATAGATACTTCTCAGATGTAGAAGTAGAAATGACCAATAAATACATGAAAAACTGTACATCATTGCTCATTTGCTAGATGCAAATTTAAAAAAGAATGGCTATTATCAAGACATCAACAAATATCAACTCCTGACAGATTTGTGGGGAGAATGGAATCCTTCTCCACTGTTGGTGGGATTGTAGCCTGGTGTAACCGCTGTGGAAATCAGTGTGGCAATTCCTCAAAAAAATAGGACTAGGCATTCCATTTGACCTACCTATTCCCCTTCTCGGTATCTTCCCAAAAGCATTAAAAGCATCATACCACAGAAATACATACACATCCATGTTTATAGCAGCACAGTTTTTAATAGCTAAATCTTGGAAATAGCCCAGATGCCCATCAACTAGTGAATGGATAAGGCAGATGTGGGGTTTTTTTATGCAGTGGAATACTATTCTGCCATAAAGAAAGGTAAACCTCAATTATTTCTAGCTAAATGGATGCCCCTTGAGGCAATAGTCTTAAGTGAATTCACAGGACATACATACGTAAATATTGCATTGTTTCTCTTGTGCAAGAAACCAAAGTGTAAATAAGGACCAAAATGTATAATAGATATTGGGATGTGGGAAGAAAATGTTCAAATGGGAAGGGGAAGGGGGGAAGGGATGGGGAAGGAAGAGAAAAGAAAACAACTGAGAAAAGAAGGAAAAATGGAAGCAAATCTTTTATAAATGAAGAGAGGAAGAGGGGTTAAAGAGAGAGTAGGGAATGTGGGGATAAAGAATGAAGTTATACCATGTACAGGTACAAATTCCATATGATGAATGTGATCATTATGTGTACCTAAAATCTACTGGTAGATTTAATTAATAAACAAAGAAAAATTTTATAACAAGAATTTCTAGTAAAAGCAACCACAAAATAAGAGTATATAGCAAAAAAAGAAAAGGATAAGATTCAGGGTGGCAGAAGTATTTACCATACACAAATCTGATAAAAGATGTGCATTGCACAGAAAATTTAAACAATTAAAACAGTTTAATTAATTTTTTTTAAAATCCTAATTTTTAAATAGTGAAGGCATGAGCAGACATTTTACCAAAAGACATTAAGTATTATTGAGGTAAGAGACCAGGACATGACAAAAGCTGGCTGGAAAAGTAGCCATGACCTAGTAAGTTCAGAATCCCACAAGTGTTCAAAAGCCCTGCACATGGACTTCTTGTGAGAAATCAACCAGCTTTTCATTAGGGTGACCTAAACCTGGTGCTTGCCTGAGAAGAGGGAAATACAGAAGGACAGTCCGCATGGAGTTTTCACTCATGTCTGCTCTCGTCCTGTAGAGTATGCTTATTTTCCTACTTTTACTTGGCCCAAACCCATTCTGCAGAATCTGTTTCTTTTCCTATTTCTAATAAGTGTAAGACTTGACTACCATTTACACTTGTCTTGACCAATTCTTTGTTCAGAGCAGAAAGAACCTAGAAACCACCTCTAGAAGGAGCCCCCACCACCCCAAAATCTGGTAATGTTATGAGTGGCCAATGTATGAAAAGATGCTCATTTACCATCAAAGAAATGCCACTAAAACCATGATACACCCTGCCTCACAGAACAATTGCTATAATGTGAAAGACGGACAGCATCCAATTCTAGCAATCAGAGGAGACCACTGACATGTATGCCTTGCTGGTGGTAGAAGACAAAGGTTTTGGAAAATGGTTTGCTGGTTCTTAAACATGCAAATAACTTATGGACCCAATAAATACATTTCTAGGTATTTACTCAAAAGAAAGTAAAAGATATTTCCACAAACAAATTTGCATTAGTATTTAAATAGTCTTATTAATCAGTCCAAAACTGATAGAAACACATATATCCATAACATGTGAAAAGATTAATTGTGTTTTTATATCATATTATACCACTCAGGGGTTAAAGGAAAGAAAAAACAATGTACTGATCACTAATACATGAAACAACACAGAGGAAGCTCAGTTTGTAATGCAATAGAAACAAACTGGAAGATTGCATTTATAGGAAACCCTAGAAGTAGACAAACTTAGGTACGGTGGTTATAAAACTCTACACAGAAGTTCCCTTTGGATAAACCACCAACTGGCTGAAAATGAATGGGAAGGAGATTTCTGGAGTGATGAAAATGTTTTATATGCTGGTAAGGCACTGCCAAAACTCCTCAAACTTACATTACCATCTGTACATTCTATTACATATAAATTGTACTTTAAAAAAAATTACAGTAGCTGCTTTGTATTTTGAAAGTTGGTTAATGCCAAGCATGGTGGCACACTCCTGTAATCCCAGCCCTCAGGAGGCTGAAGCAGGAGCATCATTATGAGTTCAAGACCAGCCTGGGCTACAAAGTGAGCTCAAGGTCAGCCTGAACTGCACAGTGAGACCCTATCTTTAAAAAGGCCAAAAAAAAAGTTGGTTAATAACCTCTAACTCTCCCATAACTTCATTTGAAGTTTACAAAACACAGAGAAAATATTTACAAGCCCATAGATTAACTTATTTGTATTTATACATTCTTTTCGTGTTTTCTTACTTACACTTCTTTGCTCTGGTTGCTAATCACAGGAAGCAGAAAAAATTATTAATGTCAAATTTATGCAGAGTCTGAGTCTATATTAATATGGTACATCAATTATTTATAGCTCCCACGTTATGTACAATGTGTCAGTATAAAAGATCTTTTTCTAAAACAATGGTGGTGTTAACCCACTGTCAGTAGGACATGTCACTTCGATCACAACTCACATTATTCCCTTTAATTTGTGTAACGCGATGAGTGAACAAGCACGTTGTGTACATAACAAGTAAGAGTGTAATCAATAAACTGTTCAGCAAAGGTGCCAAAGTACAAACTGGCTCTTCCTCCCACTCTCCTGCAGTTAGGTGCAAATGATAGCTCATTTCCATGTCTCCATAAGTATATTTTTTCCGTGTGTTATGGTTGATACATTGTGTCAACTTGTGGAGTCTGGAGGTTTAACTGAGTGATTCAGCAGGAAGCCGGAGTGCTTACTTTGTATACAACCTGAGCCTGTGGAAGTGGAGGGCATGGAGACTGTGTGAGAGCTACACACCCCCTGAGTGGGGGTAGGTTGTTTACAATGTAGAGGAGAAAAGGAGGCTGCTTGCAGCCATTCCTCCCTTTTGCTCTGGTTGTTTTTGCTGTACTCTGTTGCCATGAAGTTTGCCCTATTCCATGTGCCACTCTGTCTCTGAAGCAGCCAAGTATGGACTGAAACCTCCACAAACTGTAAGCTAAATAAACCTTTCCTTTTTTCATTTTGGGCGTTGGGTATTTTGTCTCAGCAACAAAAGAAAAGTAACCAAGACACCCTGGCACTTTTAGTTTTGTGAGTATATAAAAGTCTGCATCAACACAACCTATTTTCCAGACAATTTGTACATCTCAGTCACAACATACAAACCCCCAGAAATGAATAAGCCTCTCACAGGCAACAGAAGACTTTGTATCTCACTGCTACCCACACCCGCACACTTCCTCTGTACCTTCTAAATGCCAGAAGATGTGAGAAAATTCTATTGTCTTTTAAAATATTAAAATGTATTTATGTGACCCACTATGTATATATACTTAGGATAGCACTATTTCTGATGTGAGTAGCACATGTTACAATCCTTTTCAGAATTATGCCCTTATCGTGAGAGCTGGGGAACTCTTGGCACTTGAGGGACAGCAAGACCTCCAGTGGTGCAGAGCTGCACCCCTAGGAGGGCACCAGGCCCCACCACCACTGCAGTGCTTCCCTGAGAGCACACAAGGCTGCAGGAGAGCTGATTGCTCCACCAACAGCTGAGGGTGACTTCTCTCAGAGCATTTAAGAAAAGGCCCAGGATTGTGAATACATATCTCTCACAACTTAAAAGGCCATCCCAAGGACCTGAGAACCATCCCTTTGAAATGGGGTAACCAGAAAGACTTCCTGCCTGAAGACAGAATGCTGAAATAAACAACTCCCAGCCCAGTGAGGCAGCCCCGCTGCCCTTAGCACCTTCACACTGACCAACACTAGGAACTCTTCACTTCCTGGGCTCTGCAGGACCCTGACCTCCCTCCTTCCCCATTCTCTCTTTAAAACTCCAAGTCTCCTCTGCACGAGTGAGAGTGGAACTCAGTTCTTTCTGAGTTACTGAATAAAATCTATTTTCACCACTTTAATGAATGTAAACTGTGTTTATCTTTGACATTTTGTATGTTTATTCGGCCTAAGATTTTCCTTTGGGTGAAAAGTTCCTTTTTCCTGGTGATGCTGTAGGATTGAAATGATAAGAAACCCAAATTTCACCAAACCTCTTCAGACTGACTATAATTGTCATCAGTACCCAGAATTGTTAGTCTTGTGGTCTCTCAGTATAGTTCCTCTTACACAGACCCCAGATTGTTTCTGAGGGGTCCTTAGCCAGTCTCCCTGTGTTCTGAAGGACAAGGCTCTCAGTTCTTAGTCTCTGTTGATCTGAAAGTCACATTATGAGCCACCAGGCAAGCACTTTTAGGAAAAATTACCTGTGCTTACAGATGAGGGGCACTGCTGCCCCTTTAAATTACTTCTAATTTGTCATCAAAATTGTTTTTTGTTTCTCTGTTTGGTCACTTGCTTTTATGTTTCAGATGAGGCACCTCAGAGAAACGTACAAGAAACCGGGCAAAAGCCCTGAATCGCTCTCACCTACCCTTTTCAGGTGCTCAGTGATACAGTCTCTGCCCAGAGCTATTCCCATGCACCTTTTCTTTTTATCCTTTTGAGGCAGGGTCTTTTTTTTTTACCTTTTTTTTTTTTAAACATACAACGGATGGACAGGCATTCTTGGAAATGAGCATGTTCTGAAATGTGCCTTCCTCTCGGTGTGATAACAAATCTTTACTGTAAGATGCCCCAGTAAATGCCCCTTGCTTGCTTTTATTTTCTGCAGTACTAGGATTCAACCTGGGGCCTTGGCACTGAGCTACATCCCCATTCCTTTTATTTTTTTATTTTGAGACAAAATCTCACAAATTCACCGAGTTCCCATGCTGGGGTTAAACTCACAGTCCTCCTGCCTTGGCCTCCCACAGCGCCGGGATTAAAGCCCAGCCCACCAGGGAGAGAGCATTTTCCAAGTTCTGTCAGGAGTGCTTGGCACACTGTGGAATTCAGGGAGCCTCCAGGCAAGCAGTATCTGCATAGAAGTCTCTGGAAACAGCATCCCTAGTGGGCCAGCCTTGGGGCAAGCAGCATCTCCCTGCTGCCCTGTGCGCTGGGTGCTCCCAAGCATGCTCCTTTGGGATTACCACCCCCCCCCCCGCCACTTCCCACAGGTAACAAGCCTTTCTTCACTCTTCTATCTCATGGTTGTGCTTTTCGGCTTTCACACACTGAAGGATGAATTTCCTTTTTACCACAGCAGGCTGGGCTTCTCTAAGGACAAAGCCACACATCTCACTAAGTCCCATGTGCCAGCAACACTGTGGCTTTGGCAGCATCCCCTTTTCCCAAAGGCTCATCCTTAGGATCTTAGGGAGCAGACCTAACCCCCATACTGTGGCTGACAGTCACTAAAGACAGAGATGTGTTCATTGTAGAAATTTCTCATGAATCATCAGGAACAGTGATGCTCAGGGGGAATTCAGCCAAGCTGCCACAGTCCATAGATGCCGTGAGAGAGACAAAATCATCGATGACCTTCTGGCTGAGAAGAGCATGGGACTGAACTGGGGCTTAGGACTTTGCAGCTGAAAGAGAAAACTGTTTCCCCAAATAGTAAAGGGTCCCGATCTGTGATCAGGCATCCAGCGCGTCCTCCCAGCAACTGAGCAGCTGCAGTCCTTCACAAACCTTCACCTGGCCACAGAGTCCTTCCTGTGGAAAGGAAGTCAGAAGAAGCCAGGAAGAGTGGGCACTCAGCCAGCTCATGACCTTCCAGCCTCCAAGAAAGGTCTGCATCGATCGCCAAGAATCCAGGCATCACTGACTTGTACCAACATTAACACACCCTTGAGGAGAGCAGCCCAGGCCCCAGGGAGCCAGACGCTATCTTCAGTGCCCTTCTTGCCCTCCCCTGCTTAACCTGCCCTGGAAAAGCCCTGCACTCTTTCACCAGGTCCTGATGCGATTCCTCCCTCCCATGCCCTTCAAGCCTCAGTGACTTCCTGCCCCTGGGAAGGGCTGGGCCTTTTCATCAGCTCTAGCTTGACTCCCGGCGTCTCCACTGCCTGTGGAAGGCGCTCATCCCATCATAGACCTCTACTGTGAATGCCCAAAACTGTTTCCCTGTTGGACATCAACTCTCTCCTAGCGCCTTCTGATTACAGTTTCACCCATCCCCGGCTAGTTAGGGAGTCAGTGAGGCAAGCGATGCGCAACTCTGCCCGAATGTGGTAAACGATTCGTTCAAAATTGTTAATTTCGCATAATAAGCCTTTGATTTATAAAAACTTTTTAAGGCTTAAATGCCAACTGGAATTTGTCTGTATCATTTACTTTTGTAAATTTTCTTACTTTGTTTATTTTGCTAATTCATGCATTTCCGTCTTTCCTATCATATTGAATTTAATAGACTTTGTTTCTTACAAGGGTGTCAAAATGAACTAGCCTGCCGATGAGAATAACACTTCCTTTTAGTATTAACTATCATACTAGTTTATTATTCCTGATTTTATTCATTTGCTACTTATTAGTCTAATATAGACATCAATTTTGTTAATTTTTTAAAATGGTTTGGCTCATCAGTTGTTTATTATTCTTTTATGCTATTTTTTTAACCTGATTTACTTTTTCGTGGTTTTATTTTTTAACAAATATGGTGATTGGAAATAACATATATTTCCTAAGTATGATTTTGGCGGCATTCCTTAGACCTGACATTAGGTATTAATGCTTTTATGGTAAAGTACTCTGGTACCATGTTTTTGATCTCTTAGAAGATAAGACATTGTTTATATGTCTTTTATTCCAGTAGACTTAAGCACCTGAGGCTTAACTGTTATTCATTTGTAATTCTACCCTACATAGTGAGACTTCCCTTCTGTTGATGTTTTAATACATCTTCCTTCTCAAATATTTAATCTGTCCCAGGTCCCAGTGCCTCCAAGTTCTCCTTGGCTGCAGGGATTTCTGGCAAGCACTCAGTCTAGAATGCTGGAAATCTCCTCCCAACAGGCAGAGACAAGAATCTGTTGGGGTCTGAGCTTATCAATTCTATTTCCCCCACCACTTTTTTTTTTAAATAAGACCCAAAGTTTCTCTTATTCCAATATTTTAGTCCTCTCTTTTCCTCATTCTTATAAATTTGTGTATTTATCCCTCTGCTTTATTTTATTTAATAATTGTGTTCTTAAAGCTCACTGTTGACAACGGCTTAACTGGCCTCCTGGAAACTTGCTCCTCTCCAGGTTGTTTTAGCCCAGTGTGCATTGCTATTTTCCTGGCTATCTCTCTGTCCTTCTCATTCAGCCTCATTTAGTGGCTGTTTCGTGACAAGTGCTCTACTGGGCCTTGGTAATAAAATAGTAAGTAAAGCAAACTACTTTTGACCTGAGAGTTGACATTAAAGCAATACAGAAAAAGAACACATAGCATGTTGACAAGTGCATAGTGCTGCAAAGACAAATGAGGCCGTGGCTGGGAGAGCAGAGTGGTGGGAAGACTCGCCCATCACAGGATCGTCACAGCGGAGTGCTCAGAAGGGACACATTTCAGTCAAGGCCTGGAGGAAGCAAAGGTTTCCACAGCTGCTGGTCTGAGTCTCTCCTAGTACCGGCATCAGCTGGGCGCCTCCTCTTTTCTCTTTTATTCCTCCTTCATGCCTCCTTTGTTCCCTCTGCATGGGTGGACGCTTGCCAGGGTGCCCACTTTGCTGAGCCCTTCTTTGCATCCCGTCTATCCTTCACCATGCCCTATGGCATCTTCAGCGTCTCTCTGGGACTTACAAGTGTGGGGTGTTTCAACAGCATTACATCTAAACATTTGCAGTTAGCGTTTCTTTCCAAAAGTTAATGTTTATTTTAAATTGAGGTTTAATGAAGAAGTGGTTATTTAAATAATCTAACCTAACACCTCTGTAAAAATGCCTGTTAATCCAAAAAAGTAGTTCCTGAGGGAAGCCTGGCACCACCTTCATCAAGTGATCAGAGTGAGCTCCATCAGGAGCAGGTCCACCCACCGCCTGAAAGGGTGAAAGGAGAGCGCAGCACCACCTCAATGGTGCTCCTGTCAAAAGCAGACAAGCTGAGTCTAATCATGAGAAAAGATCACAAAGATCCAAACTGAGGAACATTCCACAGAAGGACTGGCCTGGGATCAGCAAACTATCGGAGTCATAAAAGGCAGAGGAAGACTGAACATTTTGAAGGGGACTGAAGACACATGACAGTCACGGGCAACGTGTGATTCTGCACAGCAGTGTTCGCTCGTGAGGGGTGCTCCTGGGAGCCCTGGTGAGACTTGACCGAGATGGTCCGAGTGCACTGACGTTAACTTCCTGACGCTGATGGCTGTATTGCGTAGAAAATGCACCCTGGGGCTGGGGATATAGCTCAGTGGAATAAGCGCTTGCCTAGCTAGCGCAGGGTCCTGAGTTCGATCCCCAGTACCACAAAAAAAAAAAAAAAAAAAAAAGAAAATGCACCCTGATCATCAGGAACAATAAGGCATCAAGTCAGCAACTGTCTCTTGAATGGGGCAGAAAGATAAATGAATAGGGCCTTCGTACTCGGCATAATTCCAATTTTTTGTCAGTTTGAGATTGCTTTGAGCATATCTAAAAATTAAAATAAAAAATAAAACAAGGATAAATCTTACTGCTTTTCAAAACGTGCTGATTATTTCTAAAGCATATTTTTTCTGATTTTATTGTTTATCCCCTTTCTCAGTCATTACCCCTAAATGACCAGTGTATTTATTCCCTTATATGGATTATCCTAAGTTTTCCAATTCTCCTAAAAACTGAAGTAAAATTTCTTGTCAATTTAATCTCTGAGACCAAGATCTTGATGATTCATTTTTTAATCTAAGACTGAAAAAAAAAAGGGAAGAGGTTCTGATTACCAAAAATTGTTCCCTGTTCAACCCAAAAGATTCTGGAGATCATTTATGAAAGGTTGCTAGTTGCTGAAAAATTATTTTTAAAAAAGAAGTTAGTAATTATCTTTACCTTACTGTACACTTTCTACTGACACTCTCCTTTCTCTGGAAAACAGACATACTTGAGATAATATTCCACTTGTCACTGTGTTTTATTAGAAATCCAGAGAGAGAGATGCAGAAAGCCAGGCAGTTTATTGATCATAATGAAGATATTTATGATAGCATGGCTATAGCATCAAATTTTACTTTGTTAATACTAAAAATGAGTTTATCTTACTTCCATGCATTTGAAAATCTTCTGCATAAAGTTCTATTTACTTGAATTTCATAAATAATATCAAATAATAAAAATAAGGCAGAAAAGGCCAGTTTATGTACAACCTTTCCTCACACACAAGTCCTGCTGCAGTATCCCACATGCTTTGCCTGCTCACCCTAATTGACAATCATAGAAACACACATGAATTAGTTTCCATTCTTTCAATATTTCGCCCATGTATATTTCATGCACAGTTCACTGTTGTTTAAAACATAAAAGTTACTAGAAAAGTAGTCTAAGTTCATGTGCATCTCATCAAGCAAGATTCAGGCTGAGGAAGGACTCACTGACAGGTAAGTACTAGGCCTCGCCACAGCCTTTGCGCCATCCTTTCTTTCTGTCCTGCTTGTGTTACCCGTGACATAGCCAGGGCCAAGCTTTACAATGGTTAAAGAAATTGGTGGCTTTTCCTCCATAGGTTTAAGGCATATCTGAAGGAGGTAAATTAAAATAAAATATTTTCTCAGTACTGAACACAAAGACAAACCAAATGTGAAAGGCATTCTTCTGAATATTAATAGTTTCAACTGAATGAGTGTTGTTAACTTTTGAATAAAAATGAATTTATTCCATTTTGGATTATACAGGTATTAAAGTATTCTAAAGGCTTAAAAGTGGCTATCATCATTAGATTATTAATTACCTAAAATTAGAATGTAATACGTTAAATTCGTTTGACCTCAAACCTGCCTTCCACTGCCACTGTCCTGACCTATTCATTCTACATCTGCTGGACTCCTAGCCTATCTGATAATTCTGGTAGAGTAGCAGGTGGTGGGTTTGAAAGAACCAGGGTAACATCTGCCCTCTCTCGTTTTACAGTGTGACCTATGACCTCAACACAGCTGCACCAAGTGATACAGCCTGCACTTGCCTTGAACAGAGAGCTTTATAACACATCTCAACCAAGGACAGAGAAATGACACCATGAGCTCTCAGAGGAAGCCACCAAGGTGCCAGATGTTTCTTCTCACTCTTTTTCTATCTCTCTTTCTCTCTCCTAAGACATGTGCACTGAGAACCAAGCCACCATTCCATGAGAAAGTCCAGCATGAAGAGGCTACAGCAGGACAGTTCCCCTGAGGTCCTACATGACACTCAGTGACAGAGGAGATATGCTGGGGGTGTGTGCAGGGCACTGGGAGAAGCTGCAGAGGACAGGAAGAGAATGTTCCCAGTGAAAACCCCTCCCTAGGAAAAGGAATGTGTGCGCTGAGACTTGCAGGGTAAGGAATCAGCGGTGGAGGGTGACACAGAGGGGATGGAGTGGGGAAGTGGCTACCTTACTCATCTCAGGACCTCCGACTCAGAGCCCACATACCAAACCCAGCGTCTTTCATTATTGTCCTCTCCACATCTTATATGAGTATGAGGCTATAACCACCCACCATCAGGTGTGTGATAGTGTCATTTGTTCCACAAACACATGCTGTTTGCCAAGGACCTAGACTCACATGGAATGGTGATGGCCACCATTTTCAGAGTAATACAATTCCACCCCAATATTTATCTTTATTGTCAATATTCACTGAATGCAGAACTCAGAGATGATCCACCAGATTATCAATAAGATAAGGAGATTTGTGATGAGGACTGAAAGTTCAGAGGACTAAAGTTTGAGGTATGTAGAAGAGGTGATTGAAAATACAGTGTTGAAATTTTAAAAATATATTACAGCAAAAGATATGTTGCCATTAATCCAGCTCAAAACACTACCCTTTGCTTTAAACACGTGCTTACCTCAAAACTCTTGCCAATTTCTGGTGCAGTTCTGGAAGTCCTCTTTCGTAAGTGTCTCTATGAGATCTGGTAAAGAACCCAGTGAACCCTGCAGCCACGTGCCATCCACAGGAAAAGCAGGCTCACAAAAACTGAAATGTGTCCTCATCCCATCGTGTTCACCAAATCTGGCACCTTGTGACGCCTCCTTTTTCCACAGGTCAAAATGACCATGAAAGGTAAAGAAGGACATCGAGTCAGCTATGACAGCACAAATAAGGAAATAAATGAGAACTTCAAGAACCGCTTCAGAAAGTGGCAAAAAGGGTGGAGTAAGAGTCTTTGAAGCTAGGGGAATATTTTGAGGGGGATTAACGACAATAATTTTCACTGTAATTTTTTTTCAAATTTCATTATATTTTTAATCACGCCCACATAGTCATCTAAATGGCAACTAAAACCAAGGTTTCAGGGAAACAGGCCAGGCAGAGGGCATATAAATGGTGAGAGCAGAGAGTGGTGGGAGGAGATGGTGACAGCAGAGGATGTGACTGTGCAGAATGGAGACCATACAGCATTGTACCAATATACACAGCATGGGGACAGTACAGCATTGGGACAGTATGCCATGGAGACAGTATAACATAGCAACAGCACAGCATGTTGGAGAAGATCCACATTCTTGGATCAACTGGACAGAGTCCAAATCCAAGGTCCACTTCCTCTTTTCTATGTGATTGTGTGCAGCACACATAACCTCTCCCAGCCTTGGTTTCCTCATCTTTAGAGTGGTGATCACATGTACAGCGGAAAGCACCTCCAAGAGCTTCTTTGTGAATAAGGTAATAATAGACACTGGTTTGGTGGGGTAAAAGGGTTGTTGTCAATTATTATTATATGATGTTACTCAAAATTACTCACTTCTTAGCACTTGGTAAAGACATTATCTTCTTAATTTGGGACAGTCCCCATATCAGAAGGTAATTGTAAAACTTGGCTCATTCCTTTTCATGTTGGTTGCTAGAAGACAGATTTCAATGTACCATTGAAGCACAGGAACCAGAATAGCATATTAACATAGTTTGTAGCCTCCTGTACTTTCCATTTTACCTTAATTCTCTATTTTAATTAGTTATCCAACATACATTTTATACCAAATTTCCTCAAACCCTTTTCTGGATGCAAATGCAATATAAATATAAATAAACTTCATGAAGGGAAATAAATTTGTGAACTAAAATATATAAATTATTTCTGCAATGCCTATTGTAAAAAACAAGTTAACGAAACTAACTCTCTTACTTCACAAGTAGTGTTCTAGATGCCTAGGACAATCTACCTCCTTCAGCCTGTCCACAACACATTCGGCAATGTCGCCTCCTACCTCACAGGTTCATCCTCCTTGGTGTTCTTTGAGACCCTCTTTCACCTTTACAAACTGTAGTGTTTCTCTTATCCCTCTTCTCCCAGATCCCTTCTTGGTGACATCATGTTTCATGACTATAAATGCACACAACCAGGATTCTCAAGACTGAGTCACCAAGCTCCTTGCCTGGAACCCAGATTCACAGATCCCCCTGCATCCTTGACATTCCCACTAGAGCAGATAGTAGGTACTTCATCTCTGCATGGCTCAATATGAATTACTGATTCTCACCTGCTGAGGTTTAACTGAACATCTCCCACAGGTCCATAGGTAGATGTTTGGTCCCCAAAGTGGCGGTAATCAGAGATGCTTTGGACCTTCAAAAGGCAGGACATTGTTGAAAGTTCATTAGGCCATGAACGCATGCTCTCAAAAGGAACCGTGGGACCGACCCATCTGTTTTTCCCGCTGCAGTTTGAGATGTGAGCACTCACTCTGAAACGTGCTCCTACTCTTCGGAGACCCAAACTAAGAACCCAGTCTTAGACTTGACCCTCCAAACTGTCTGATAAATAGATATTTCTGCTGATAAGTTAACTGCCCAGGTAATTTGTTGTAGTAACAGAGGGCTGATTAGATGTGCTTCTCCCTCAAGCTTCCACTGCTTCTCTCCACTCCTACAACCTTTTCCAGGATACCATTGTTCTTTGGTACAACTGCAATGCCCTGTCCTCCACATGCAGCTGTAACAATCTTGTTAAATCACAGTTCGGTTCATAATATCCTTTAGTAGTGCTTCCCTCCCAAATAAAGTAGCATCTAATCCTCCAATGGTTTCCAATACACAGTACATTTCACCTCTTCTCAAAATTCGCAAGGTCCCACATAAAGAGACATCAGCAAACACCTAAATTCACTCTTGCACCCCTCTGGTCTTTATTTGTATACTTACTATCATTCCCTCCTTTCCTATTCTTTCTTCAGTGGGCTCCTTTCCACTTGAACATTTGGTTTGGAATATTCTCATGTGGCTCATGTTTCTGTCTCCTCTCTTTAGACTTTAGCGCAAATATTACCCAGTTGGAAAGTCCCTTATGAACCCTGAACCTTCCCCAATCAGTATCCAGTACCTCACTCGACATTAGTGTCTAATGCAAATGTGAGCCAAGTTTGGCCAATGCTTGCTGCCTTCCAGGATATGGACATATGAAGGGCTCCCTCAGAGGACACGGCCAAGGCTGAGGGAGGTTTTCTGGATTTGAGAGCCAGGTGGTGGCCCATTCAGCCTCAGCAATGCAATGGAGAGAGGGTACCTGCAGAGGCACCCCAAGCATGTTGTTTTTATGAGAGCATCTTGGCTGTTCCTTGACATTCTTTATTCCTTACCAAGTCTTTCACAAGTTTCTGCAAAAGCTGCCTGATCTTCATCCAAAATTCCTAGTCTGCTTAAGTTTGCCAGAGTTCCAATCTATGCTGTTTTTTACCAAGAACTCTGATTGATTTATACTTATAATATCTGAATTTTCTTATTTGTGTATTTGTTTACCTACTCACTACTTAGCTCCTGTCCTGAGACATAAATCTTTGGGGGGCCATAAAATTTGTCTCATGCATTATATGATCCCAACAAATAGTATTTATCAATAAATATTGATTGGTTGATTAATTGAAATAAGTCTAAGACCCTACAAACAGAAATATCTTGTATTTTATATACTTACTGATAGAAACCAAGACTCCACACGGAATCAGACCAGACCTTCTGACACAAGAGAAGTCTTTATTGGGGGAGGGACAGAGTAACAGACTACCTAGCGGACCAAGATGGCCCCCGAGCTGAGGAAAGCGTGGGCCTTTAAGCTCTTTTCTGGTGGGGGCGGGGTGGGGTGAGGAGATGTACCATCCCTGGGCTAGAACAGCCCCAGTGGCAGGGAGGGTGCCCAGGCCAGAACAGCCCGAACGGCAGGAGTTGCCTATGTCAGAACGACCCGAGCAGGTGACCTGCCAGAGCGAATGAGGGCAGGGGCAGCTTTTGTGGCCGAGGGGAACTGAAGTGGAGCGGGTAAGGGAAGGAGAGAAATGAGAGTTAAAGTTTTCCTGCGAGGGGGACCAGGCTGGCTGCCTTGTGACTTATCACTTGCTGAAAGCCCCTAGTATATAACATAATTATTTTAAAGACCCCAATTTATATTTAAATTCTGGAGAAAGTAAGATTTAAAAAAACTTCTGAAGGATTTTTAGGAGACAAGGAAACTGATGCCAAGACCAAAAACTATATGTCTCTGATGCATCTACTTGAATTCAGGCCAAAATATCTAAAATGAACTCCAAATCTCGTAACTGGTAGTTACCTAACATTTCACAAGTGCAAACCACTCAACAGTTGTTACCCTGTACCATGGTCTGTAAAGCTGCTAGGTCAAGCTATTTGTTACGGCAAAAACCGGTTTCCATTATAATAACGTACCTACAGATTCTCGATCCCAAGTCCCGAAGTCCCTAGAGTGGCACCTGCTGCCTTCCCAGTGGGGAATGTCATGACTGACCTGAGGATGAGCCTCCAGCTGCCCAGTGAGGTAGGCCACCCAGCACGCTGACACCAGGGTCCCTTTCCTTGGCTTTGACAACATCAGTCATAATAGTGCTGACCCAGAAGACCAGCAAGTTAAAACTCTGCTCTTTCTGAATGATGCTTCCGTTAAGTGAAATAATACACAATGCCTACTGTAGACCAGGAAATGAGAATGAAGGACTGTAATGAAAGTCAAGGATAACCAAGGAACTTCCCGTTCTTTTCCTGGAACTACAAAGAGCCAAACAACTTAGCAGGAAGAAGCCATACACATGGTCAGCACAATAAAAAGTTCCTAGTGGGAAGGAACGAAAGAGCCAGAGCTTTCCCACCTCTCCTTCATGGAGAAGCCTGGTAAAAATGGTTCCGGAGGGTTTTTAAGTCCAAATTCCTTTCAGGAAACAGTAAACGGTGTATAGGACCTTTTCGCTCAAAACATGCATATCTGAAAACATCTGATGACTTCGCACAATGTGGGTGCCTTCACGGTCATCTGAAGCAAATTCCTAGAGTCCATGCAAGTGCATATGCTCGGTTTAAGACAATTCTGCTCAGAATAAGAACACATTGAAATAACCTGAAGGTGGAGGGCAGTCTAGCAAAAAGCCCACACAAGTTGTCACAGGAAGTAGACTTATTACCTAGGGACCAGTAGTGCAGGGGACAACAGAAACCTCAGGGACATAATCAGCCAGTCTCCCAGGGCACAGAAAAGCTGCAAGGGCAGATGAAATCTCAATATCACAGATCTTGTTTGCACCACAGCTGAGCGATCTCAAAGGGCAGGCCCCGTCCTGATGTTTTATACCCTGGGGCGATGTGACACACGGGACTAATGCACTGAAGGACCCTAAAGCACACTGGAGCACCACCCAGAAGGTGTTGCCTGCCCCCTTGCACTAGAAGGGTGCAGCCCCAGCATATTTAAGGTTAGTTATTCTGGAGAGCTATCAGTAGGAGAGCACTAAGAACCAGGTCAGCCTGTCTACAGAACTGTCCAGAACTGGGAAAGGAAGGTACAGTTTGCAGCCTGTAAAATGAAAAGGCAAGAATGCAAGTGGCCCGGGCACCAAGAGACGACCAGTAAAGCCCACTGTGATGTGAAAAGGACCAACTACCCTGTCTGCACTGTCTTTTGTTCTGTAGAAACAAATGGTCGCTGGGCCAAGTGAGGGGTGCATATGTGCAATCCCAGTCTTCTGGAAACCCAAGGAAGGAGGAACAAGTTTGAGCCTAGCCCGGACAACTTAGTGACTTAGCAAGACTTTGTCTCAAAATTAAAAAAAAAAAAAAGCTAACTGTGACTCATTGTGAAAACCCAGGGTCCAACCTCCAGTGCTAAAAAAGAAAAAAATAAAAGACAGTTGAAACCTAAGATCTCTTCCAGCTCCTAAATCCAATCACAATCTGCAGTCCTGGTTGAAACTTTTCCCTGTCAAGTCATCATCAAGCTGACAGAGTTCTCTAGGAAAAAAAAAGTTGCTAAATTCTCTTACCCTTTTAGGAAAAAAAATTAACATTTCCAAAAATAAGGTGCTTCCTTAAATAGTTATCTGGCTGTCTCAGTACATAGCTGGAATTGTCACTTGAGAATAAATGTAAAAAGAGTCAATCAAGAAGCTTCATAAATATTTCAAGCTATTGCCTCCTATCATCTTTATAAAGCTCTCATTACAAGGTGAGTAGCGGCGTTGTAGACTCTCCTTTGGGGGGGCTAATTGCAGAGCTACCAATTGTGCTAGTTTGAATTAAGGGGTGTCAGCACCTTAACAAATTCTGGATTAAAAGGATCCCACTATGCCTTGGAAACTGTTTAAATTGAGACATGAAGCTCTCTGGCTTATGGTGGGGTTGTTTATAGCCACATGCCAACAAAGTCTGACAAACTTTGATTAGAAGCCACCAGCACTGACTCTAAAGTGTACAGTGGCTTCCTGTCTCAAGGGAAGGGCACCCCAAAGGTGTTCAGAGTAGAGGCTGGAGTCACGGAGATGTCCTAATCGACAGAAAAGACCGCTCTGTCATGATGGTCTCAGTAGCAAGGCCGTTCCCATATACCAAGGATAGCTCTGTTTTTCTTGGTCTTTTTGAGACAGAGTCTCACTATGCAGTTCAGGCTGGCCATGAGCTCACTTTGTAGCCGAGGCTGGTCTCAAACTTAAAGAATCCTCCTGCTGCAGCCTCCCAAGTGCTGAGATTACAGCCGTGCACCGCCACACTTGTCAGCTCTGCTTTTTAAACCTCTTTCCACACAGACATTCGAAAGAAGTTTGGACCATTTTCCCAGCTATAAAAAATATTCCCTGCAAAATGTCCTCAAGCCATCCTCTCTTCTTTACTTAGGAGTGTTAAGTTCAGACCAAGATTCAAATGTTTCATCCCAAAGAAGCTTCAGATTCCAAATTCATGGTACCTCTCTTCACACGCCCTCTGTCCTTGCGTCAGAGGCCACAAGTAACATGGATCCCACTTGCCATCTTGTCTCATTTCCATTAAGGCATCTGTGAGCTGGTTGCTCACAAAACAGTCACCCATTTCAGGGATATTAGGGAGTTTGTACTGAAAGAAATACACTTAACATTCTGATAAGATTGCGCATGCCAGTGAACCCAGTACTTGGGCGGCTGTTCTCATGAGACAGAGCCGCAGTAGGGATGGTAGGTAGTTGTAGATGCGGTCTCTTCTTACAACCTGTTCTTCTGGGGCCTGTCTTTCTAGGGCAACTACTGGCATACCACAGTAAGGATGCGCTCCTGTGGTCAGCACAAATCAGACAGCACCAGCAGGACCCTCCCCTCCCAACATCTCCCCACGCCCTGTTCCTGTTCCAAGTGGTGACAGGACTCAGGTGAGTGGTTGGTGCTTTCGATGAGCACCTTGGCCTTGCACTGACTGTGAGCAGAGACAGCAAAGTGGACCGAACTCTCTGTTTATTTGGGTGGAAGGAGTCAGACAACTGAGATGTGAGAAAATAGAGCAACACGGTGGAATAGTTAAACCCAAGGGATCATCAGAATGCCATGGCAGGGGAGAAGGATCATCGGGATCGAGGGCTCTGGGGCGCATCTCTACAGACAAGCTGGTGACAGCAAGCCCCACCTGAGCCAGCACGTAAGAGCTGGGCAGAGAAAGCCCCACCAGCGTCCCTCCATCTCCCGCCTCCACTCACCGGAATACAGCCTGGCAAAATGGGAAGGCTGAGAAGGTGAGACCTCAAATCATGTCCACCATCATCGTTGGCAAAATGGCCGAGCAGTTCTCAGTGTGTACTGTCGCCTCCAGATCATGTTAATACTGATAACCCCCAAGACACACAGTCAGGCCCCACAGTGAACTCGTTTGGACT
>PVLD010025295.1:0-23962 GCA_004027595.1 Dinomys branickii | reverse complement strand
TTCCCACGTCTCGCCCCGGCAGCCTGGTCCGCCCTACCACATCTCCCCCGGCATCTCAGAGAAATACGCCCAGTTTAAACTTCCCAGCCGAGGTCCCGGCATTCACGCTCGCCAAGTCTGTCTCGAGCTGGTGGTGTTTATTAAGGAGGTTCGCTCCCTTGCTGCTCACCTGGTCGCCATCTTCCCCGGATCTTCCATTGTGCTTCTGGCGCAGCGGTTTAATTATTAAAGATGTTTTAGGGTGGAAGGAATATATAAAAGGGTATTTGTCAAAGTGTGTCACAGATCATTTTCTTTAGGGTCATCAGGGATGCTTGTTAAAAATGCAGAATTTTAAGCTCTAAAATCAGAATCTGTGGCAGGCTAGGTCCTGGAAATAATACAGTAAAATTAAAAAAGCAGTGCTGCAGAAGGTGCTAGTCTATTCTCTCTATTCTCAGTAGGATTTTTTTTTCCAGTTTTCACAATTTTTTTTTTTTCCTGGTACTGGTGATTGAGCCTGGGGCCTCAAATATTCTATTTGTTTTGTTTTTATTTTTACTAGTACACGTTTGCAGTATACAATGATTACATTCATCATGGAGAAATTGTACATATACATACCGCTTCTCAGATCTTTTTAGGTCACCTTTTTCCCCTCCACCATTTCTCGGTCTCCTTTCTGTTTGCAAAAGATCCATCTCCCTGTTTCCTGTTATCTTTTATTTTTCTAATTTATTAATACTTCGGGTTTCTCATATAAGAGAGACCTTGTGATATTTAAGCTTGGGTGTGTGATTTATTTCACTTATGTAAGGCTCAATTCAGACATGACTCTCTCAGTACCCAACTTGTCGGCCTGCAAAAGGCATTGTTCTAAGCTCCACACCAGGGCTGCCTCAGCAAGCATAGGATGTCTGAAAAGAGGTAAGACGAGCGTGGCCTCTTGCAAGCATTTGGACATCTGAAGACACCCAAGCATTCACACCGGACACCTCAAGGACTTTGCCCACTGAGACATGAAACATCCAGAGAACTTTGTCCACTGCGATTTACTAGGATCTTCCCGCCTAGCCTCCCTTGCCTTCTCTCAAACCCTAGAAAAAAGCCTGCTTCTCTTTGCTCCCTACTGTCGGCCTTTTCGCCCTGTGTCTGCCTGCCCTGAGGCATAATAAATTCCCCGCCATTTTGCCTTTACACAAGCCTTATGGTCTTGGCTGGTCTCTGCCTCGCGCTGTTCCTTACTATGATCTCAAGGTATAGCCATTTCTTCTAAATGACTCAAACTTATCACTCTTTACAGTAGAGTATAAATAACGTATTTTCCTTATACACTGATATCCATCTGTTGATGGATATGTAGGTTGCTTCTAAGATTTAGCTGTTGTGATTCGTGCTGCTGTAAACACGGGTATGCATGTATTTTGTCATATGGTATCTTTGAACTCTTTTGGGAAGATAGAAGGGGAATGGCTAGGTCAAGTGGAACTTCTATCTGTAGTTTTTTGAGGCATCTCCAAACTGAGTCCGTAGTGGTTTAGACTAATTTACAGTCCCGCTGACAGTGTAGAAGTGTCTCCTTTTCCCTGCAGCCTCACCATTTGTTACTATTTTTTCTTCTGAATATTTCTTTGATAATTACATTTAAAATTCTCTTTATGATATTATCACAATGTAAATAACCTAAAGGGGGAAATTGTTTTTAGAAAAACTGACAACCTTTGGGTTCATGTTGAAGATTCTGCCCGTCTGTACCATGTATGAGAATGGTGGTAATAAAGTTCATTTCTTTTATCTAGCCCTAGACTACATAGGACTGAAACACTCTGCTTCTATGGTCAGAGGTCACCTTTCCTAGCAACCATGAGCTTTGGTTTTGTCCAGTTCAGGTAGTTGCCCTCTGCTTGAGAAGTGGTAGTATTTAGCATTCAGAAATTTGGGATTAGTGTGAGTCAGAATTGTAGAGGGATTGGCTTAGAGAGAAACTGGAGTTTTGCAGAAATATCACATACCTTGGGGGATGGCAATGAGTTTGATAATTATAAACTTAAATTCATTTGCTCCCGAAGGCTGATGTCTTTCTTATTGAGCGTTGAAATCTGTTTCCTAAATTAAGCTGCAGCTTCCTAAGGAGAAAATTTGCAAAGCTTCTGCTTTCTTTCCAACAAATCAGAGTCTCTTCTCCATGGACCTAAATTTCCAGTGAGGCTTCAGTCTTGTGTTTGAGAATTCTGATGTAAGGAGGGAGAGTGTAGCTCAGTTTGGAATAGCATTTAAATCTCAGGTATTTAAGACCGGTTTTATGAGGCTGTGGGATGAGGAGAGACATGGGCATATGTACCTAATTAAGAACTGTCCTCCAAACATACAATCAGACAAAAGAAGGAATGAACAGGAAAGGCGGAATAGATTAAAACATTTATTTATATTAAAAGCCCTTCAGGCTCAGATTTTTGTAGGTGAAATGCTGCTGACCCATACTTGAAAGTTGCTTTAAGACACTGAAACTTTGACGATAGCTATTCTTTCCAGAGTAAGATGGAATCTCAGTATTGTTTTATTTTGCATTTTTCTCTGTCTCTTTTTTTTTTTTTTTTTTTTTTTGGTACTGGGCAGCAAACTCAGGACCTTGGCTTACCTAAGTCAGGGTCTGTGCTGCTGAACTGTCTCCCAGCCCCTTGTTTGTTTTTGTTTTGTGCATTTCTCTAATGGCCAGAAACATTAAACATGTTTTCATGTATTTATTGGCCATTTGTATTTCTTATGAGAAGTGTCTATTCACTTCAGTTGGTCATGTTTTGAATGGGTCTTGGGGGGGCGTTGCTAATTTTTTTGAGTTCTGTATATTTTCCAGAAGTTGGTCCTCTGTCTTACTATGTAGCTGGTCTGGTCTGGTCTTTTTTTTTTTTTTTTGGCAGTTTTTGTGGTTTTATTTCAGCACAAATAAACATGCACACAAGCCGTCTACTTGTCTTCTTCGCTGCGCAGCCTGGCGTTGGGGTTGGTGACTCGGATGGCCAGCTGGGCCGCTCTCTCCACAATGGCCCTGCGGTTCTTAGAGGAGACGTGAGCAATCTCTGCGCAGTAAGACTTGTTGCACATCAGCAGCACCTCCAGCTCCTTCACGTTGTGCACCAGGAACTTCCGGAAGCCACTGGGCAGCATGTGCTTTGTCTTTTTGTTGCTTCCGTAACCTATGTTGGGCATCAGGATCTGCCCCTTGAACCTTCTCCACACCCTGCTGTCGATGCCTCTGGGTTTCCGCCAGTTGCGCTTAATTTTGACTATCGGTCTGACTGGTGCCGGATGAACTTCTTGGTCCTTTTTTTGACGATCTTGGGCTTCACGAGGGGTCTGAGGGCCGCCATGGTGCCAAGTCGGAGATGGCTGCCACCTGAGTGGCAGCGCCGAGGAAGAGAGCCTGGTCTGGTCTTGAACTCATGGTAATCCTCCTGGCTCAGCCTCCTGAGTGTTGGAATATGCCTTTTTCATGTGTAATTGCATTGATTTGGGTCTTTCGTTTTCTTTTTTTATTTCTTTTTTTTTTATAAGATTGGCTAAAGGTTTTATTTTGCAGAATGAGTTCTTTGATTCATTGATCCATTGTATTGTGTTTTTAGTCTCAATTTCATTAATTTTTCCTCTGATCTTTATAATGTCCTTTCTTATACCAGCTTTGGATTTGGATGGTTCTTGCTTTCCATAGCCTTGAATTGCATCACTGGGTTACTTGGGTGCACTGTTTTTCTGATGTGGACATTAACAACTCTTAAGTGTCTTTCTTAAGACTGCTTTCACTGTGCCCCACAGGTTCTGGTATATCATACTGTCATTACCAGGAACGAGTTTCCTCCTTCACTGCTGTGACCCGTTGATTATTCAGGGTGTATTACGTACTTTCCATGTGCTCACATCATCCTGCGGGGGTTTTCGCCATCAGTTTCTGGTGTCATTGTACTGTGATCTGAAAATATGAATGGGATAATTTTGATTCTTTTGTGTTTGTTTAAGCATTTGTGTTCGTTTAAGCATGCTGTAAGTATGTGGTCTATTTTGGAGAATGCTCTGTGTGCTGCTGAGAAGAATATGTATTCTGTTGTTAGATGGAACATCTAGATATCCATTAAATCCATTCGTTCAAAGGTGTAGTTCAACTCTGACACATCTTTGTTGATATTTTATCTAGTTGATCTGTTGTGATAATGGGGTATTTAGCCTTTCTCCACTACAATTGTGTTGATGTTTATCTGACCTTTTATTTCCTGTAGTGTTTGTTTTATAAGTTTGGGTGCATTGGTGTTTAGTGCATGTATATCTATGATTGCTCTCTTCCTGTTGAACTGTTCCCTTATATAGTAACCCTCTTTGCCTCTTGTGATCAGTTTGGCTTGAAGTCCAAAACCGGGATGGCTGTTCTTGTTTTTTAAGCTCCTGTTGCACTATTGTTTCCGTCATTTTATCCTTTGAGTTTTAATCTATGAATTTCTTTTTGGATTAAATGTGTTTCTTATATATAGCATATTGTTGGCTTTTGTGTTTTCTTTTTTAATTGAGACAGGGTCTTGCTGTAGCTCAGGCCATCCTTGAACTCACTATGCAGGCTGGGTTGGCTTCAAACTTGTGACAGTCCTCCTGTCCTAGCCTCCAGGGTGCTAGGATTACAGGTGTGAATCAACATCTGGTGGGGTTTTGTGTTTTTTGTGTGTGTTCCTGTCTTCTCAAGACAGGTGTCTTGGTTACTTTACTCTTGTTGCTGAGACAAAATACCCAACAACCAAAATGAGGAAAGGAACGGTTTATTTAGCTTACAGTTTGTGGAGGTTTCAGACCATACTTGGCTACTTCTGAGGCAGAGTGGCACATAGCAGAGGGCAAACTTCATGGCAGCAGAGCACAGCAAAAACAACCAGAGCAAAAGGGAGGAATGGCTGCATGCAGCCTCCTTCTCTCCCCCAGATTGTAAACAGCCTACCCCCACCCAGGGGTCATGAACCTCTCGCTCAGGATGTATACAAAGTAAGCACCCTGGCTTCCTCCTGAGTCACTCAGCTAAACCTCTAGATTCCCCAAGTTGACACAAGGTATCAACCCTAACAACAGGGTTTGACTCTGCAGTTTAGGCTGGCCTTGAACTCAGTTTGTAGGCTAGGCTAGCCCAGCCCTCAAACTCACAGAGAACCTCCTATCTCAGCCTCCCAAGTGCTGGGATTACAGGCGTGTACCACCATGTCCAGCCTGGGTTTTGTTTTTTTGATTTAGGAGTTGATATCGTTCACCATGACTTTTTTTATTTTTTTATTTTATTTTTTGTCTTTTTGAGATGGTCTCGCTATGTAATTCAGGCTGGCCTTGAGCTCACTTTGTAGCGCAGGCAGGTTTTAAACTTGCAACCATCCTCCTGCCTGAGCCTCCCCAGTGCTGGGATTACAGGTGTACACCACCACGCCTGGCCCAGGTGAGAACTATTACTGAAAGGAGTGGACTTATCCCTGGCCTGGCCTTACGTTCCTGGTGCTGGTCCTGTGTTTGCCCGCTTCTGCTGAACTCGCGCTGCTGCGTGCCGTTGTCATTCCTCCAATGCTCTGGGCCTGTGGCTTCATTGCTTCTGTCGGGGGTACCCTGGAGAATTATTTTGAGTGCTGTTTTAGTGATCATGAGTTTCTTAAGGTGCTCCTTGTCATAGACCTTATTTCTCCATCAGTTTGAGTACTAGTTTTGCAAGATTTATCACTCTGGGTTGGGAGTTGTTTTCTGTCAGGGCTTGAAACACTTCAACTTACTTGGCCTTCAAGGTTTGTGTTGAGAATTCTGCGGTAATTCTAATGCATATATTTATAAGTGATTTGATGCTTTTTCTAATAGCTTTTAAGATTTTGTCTCGTGTTGGATTCTGGAATTTTGACTGTGATGTTTTGGAGAAGTTCTTTTCTGATTGTGCTGTTTGGTGTTTGGGGTCTGACTGCTTACTTATCTGTGTGTTAAATTCTTTTCCCACCTTTGGAAAGTTTTCTGGTATTGTTTCTGTAAACAGGTTTTTTGTGCTGGTCACTCTGTCTTCTGATTTTTCACTAAGTGGTTGATCTTATCGTTCCGTGTCACCCAGCAGCCGTCGAGCCCGTTTTCTGGCTCTGGTCCTGTGTGAGGGCTCCGAGCGTATCGCTGCCAGCCTCATCCACCTTGGGGTTCTCATGCCTCCCTCATGTCGGTTACTTCTGCTGCCCATATTTCAACAGAATTTTATTTAATCTTCTGGATTTTTTTGTGGTACCTTTTCATGGACTCTATAATTTTTTGCTAAATTGCTCATTCATGTTTTGTATCATTTTTCTAAGCTCAGCTAGCTTTTTATTATATCTTCTATAAGCTCACTGTTGTTTTATTAAGTAGTGTATTATCTATTTAGTTATGTTTGATGACTTGTCTTACATCTCCTGATTTATCATTCTGTGTAATTCAGTTGTTTGCTTTTGATTTTTCTCCCTGTGAATACCCATGGATCAGCTTTGGATGAGTTGAGGATTTGGGAGGCATTTTGTTGGTGTGTGTTTTTGTATTTTCTTTTCTTTTTCTTAATGCCTGTGCCTGCGCGGGGAAGTTTGCAGGTGGATTATAGTGGGAAAAACTTCGTTGCTAGTGTGGGTGTCTTTAGTTAGTGTCTGCTTTCCAGTGATGTGCTTCGGGTGTGGTGAGCTATATGTCTTTGTCTCTGTTCTAAGATCTGACCTCTTGGTTAATTTGGGGAGGGTGCACTGTGGTGTAATTGGCTCAACAAGTGCTTCAGAAATGAAGCACAGTGTGGTTGATCACACAAAGACAAATCAGATATTGGCATATAGTAAAAAAACAATTAATAGCAACAACTGTGCCATCCTGGAAGTTGCAACAAAATCAGCACAATAATAGTCAAAGACAAATGGGATATTACCTTACCATAAGAACCAGTAAAAGTTACCAGTGTACCACACATTTAGCAGTAGAAATCTGTAATTGTAGACAGGGGCAAACCAAATATTGACGTACTGTAAATACCTCCTAAGTGGAGCAGTTTTGCCACCATTCACGAGAGAAAAAAATTCAATAATAGCATAACAACTACATACCTAAAGACTTACAAAGCTTAATTATAATCCCAGTAAGGATGGAGCAGGTGGGAAGGGGAAAATGAAAAAAGTAAAATTTGAAAAGTGAAGATGAAAAGTGAGATAAAAGATCTTAGTAAGAAGCCAGGTGGTGGTGCATTCCTATAATCCCAGCACTGGAGAGGCTGAGGCAGGAGGATCACCATGAATTTGAGGCCAGCCTGGTGACATAAGCCAGCCTGCGCTATTATATAGTGAGATCTTGTCTGAAGAAAAAAAAAGACCTTATTAAGGAGTAAAAAATAAAATTAATAGAATTAGATAAAAGTAACGAACAAGAAAACAGAAATAAGAAAGAAAATAAACATAATCCCCAAATCTCAAAAAACCAAGAAGGAAAAAATAAGTGTGTTCAAAGAAAACTCCTCTGTGTGTGTGAATTAGTGTTTGCCCCCCAGGATCTGCAGCGTTGAAAATACACCAGCTGTGGGGACGGTAGCGCCAATAGAGCCGCGGGCCGGAGGAGAGCATTCTCCTCTGCCCCTTGAGTGTGGGCAGCAGCCTCGGCCCTACGTCCTTAAGCTCTCCCCTCCACCCAAGGAGCTGGGGTGGCCCCCTAGGACCATTGGTGTTTAACCGACGGCGCACCCGCCCCTCGCGCAGCTCCCGGAAGCCGGGAGGAAGAGGCCCGCGGCGCATCGCCGGCTGGCGGGAGTGGAGCAGCCTCTCGCGGGTACAGGTGAACGCCGGCTGTTCTTGGCGGCTTCCGCCCGCGCCGGAGAGGGCGCCTCCGCTTGAGCCCAGCTCTCCTCTCTTGTCTGTTTTGGTGCATTCTCTCCACCGCCCCTTCCCGGGACAGCAGCCCCGGCGTCCTCCCGAGGGCGCGTCCACAGCCTCGGCCGCTGGCTCCGCCCGCCGCTCTCAGCCCGCGCGCCCCCCAGGCCTCGCTGTCCGCGCTGCGGCGGTCGTCGTGCCCGCGTGTCCAGGCTCGCCCTGGCAGAGGGGAGCAGGCGGACCCCACGGCTGTGTCGGCCGTGGGCCGTGGGCAGCGGGGTGAAGGAGGCGTTGGATCTACCGGGCGCTTCCGCTGGGCCCGGCCGGCTCTCTGCTCAGAGGCGCCCGTGGCCCGTCCAGCCTGGCGGTCACTTGTCAGAGGTCCTGGCCCAGCGCCACCCTCGTCCGCTGTTTCTGCGGCCGGCCCCTACCAGTCTCTGTGGTTTTTGCGAAACTCAGTGTTAATAAACTCCTCACCCACCTGGCTCCTGATTCAACTGGCCAGCCCGGTCAAGCAGGGCTGTGGACTTCTCGTGGGGCTGTGCTGCCTGCTGCTGGGCCCTTGTTTCTCTGGAGCTGTGGACCCTCTTAGAGTTTATCTTGTTAGCAGAGGCAGGTTACCTTTTCTGGGAGGGTTTTTTTTTTTTTTTTGTCCCCAGTGTTTCTTTTCCTTCTCTTTTCTTCTCCCTCCCCCCCCTCCTCTCCCTCCCCTCCCTCCCCTCCCTTCCCTCTCTTCCCTCCCTTCCTTACCCCTCCTTGCTGTGCTCCGTTTCTCCTTGGTTCTGTAGTTTCCAGTTGTCCTGTGAGCTCTCTCCCAATTCGTGGAGATCTACGTCTTTTTTTCCCCTTCAACAAGTTGTATTCCAGGTCCTAGTCAGGCTGTATTTTGCTGTCAGTATGTGCAATTTTTTATCCTCCTCTGTGTAGGATTTTAAATTAGGTACAAACACACCTATATTTTGTTAGTGACAAGGATGATGCATTAATTCAGTCATTAAATATAACGAGAGCCAATCGTGTCCCAATGTCTGTACTATATTCAGATGTAACTGTAAACAATCTGGGTAAAGCCCCTCCGGTCATGGAATTTCTCTTCCAGCGGTGGACAGACAGCAGGCAGTTAGCAAATGGACCTCGTAGCTTCACATGATCGGCGCTATGAAGAGAAACGGGTGTGATCTAGTGGTGGAGGGAGGGCCGAAAATACCTTGGTCTGGGGAGTTCCCAGGAGCCTCTCTGGAAGTTGGTGTTTGAGGTGAGATCTCAGTGATGATAAAGAATGAGTCATGTAGATGTCTGGGGAAAGCGTTCAAGCATAAGGCGAAGCCCTTGAAGAGGCCTCAACTTGGAGTGGAGCTGGAGGAGTTTGAGAACCGAGTGTGGCCTGTGCGGCTTCAGCATGGAGGAGGGAGTGTGTTGTGAAGTGCAGGTTCTGTCAGGTTGGCTCCTACCGTCCCTGCACCGTGGGAAGGCACTGGGTTTTATTCTGTGTACAGCTGGGAGCTATTTGAGAATTTGTGGCATTTGTACATTTTTATCAGCTCGCTCTGACTGCAGTAGTGTCAATGGGAGCGTAGAAGAGGGCCAGTTAAGAAGCTGTTGCAGTCGTCTAGGCAAATGATGGAGCTGACTCAGTTTGGGGTGGTCAGAGTGGAACAGAGACTAGTGAGTTCAGGGTGCTCTGCACAGGTAGTTGAAACTTGATGGGGTCAGGCCGTATGTTTTTGCTGGTATGTGGTTTCAGGAAAGAATGAATAGATAGTGAAAATGCTTGCTGGGTGTCACAAAGAGACTCAGAGATATTTAAAAGAGGAAAGAGAACATTTACTTGTGAAAAATGCGAGACAACTAATGATGACTTCGTGGGGGCAAGAAAACCCACACCAAGCATTTAAAGAAACAAAGCCCTGCAGTGATATACCAAGGTGGCCAAGTTCAAATCTGATCTGTTTGTGGTGGAAAACCATGCCCTTCTTACATGGTTATCACCATGGAAAGGTTATGTTGTATTCTCATGCTTTATTTTTAAACGTCAGCATATGAAAAATGAAGGAGTTTGGCTCAGAACTGTTTTTTTGTTGTTTTGGCTAAGAAATCTTTTCTGGTTTTTTGCCTGTGCTGGGATCAGACCCAGGGCCTTGATCACACTTGGGAAGCACTGTGTCACTGAACTTATGAATCCGGCGCTAAGGGTAGATTTCAGTTGTATTCTTTGGAGATTAGCACCAGATAGACTGGTCTTTGCTTTATCTCAGGCTGCAGTGTTTCCCTTGTGATGGTAGACGAAGTGCGTGGTCATATTGGAAACTCTGCTGGAGCTAGAGTCAGAATTGTCATCATAATGCAGAAACTTGGGACCATGAGAGTGGGCCTGGGACGCCAGCTGCTCTCTGCGTGACCTGCGGCTTTTTGATAGACCTATTCATCTCTCTGTTGTCCCATTACTAGGTGAGGTAATAGAATCAGTATTTCTTGGACCAGAGCTGGTGTGGCTAGTCAGTTGCAAATTTCCTTTTCAAGTGGTCTCTTTCCTGTTAATGATATCATTCCTCTCCTTTCTAGGAACTGGTGGATCAGCTGTATTCATTTCGAGACTGCTATTTTGATACTCATAGTGTTGAGGATGCTGGGCGGAAACAGCAGGATGTGCAAGAAGAGATGGAGAAGACCCTGCAGCAGATGGAGGAAGTACTGGTTATGAGCCCTGGGAGTATGTAACCCCTGCCCTTCACTGAATGGTGGTAGAGTTTTGCTCTTTCTTTAGACTGCTTGGTATCCTGTTTGTGACTGCTGTAGGTTGGAAGAATAAAATATCTTTTAAGAATATTTCCTTCTTTTTTTTTTTTTTTTTTGAGAGAGAGTTTCACTATGTAGTTCAGGCTGGCCTTGAACTCACTGTATAGTTCAGGCTAGTCTCAGACTCACAGTGATACTCCTGCCTCAGCCTCTCGAGTGCTATGATTATAGGCGAGTGCCACATGCCCAGTAAAACTTTCATTCTTTAGCCTTTTCCTAAAATTTGATTGTAGAAATGGTGTGAAATAAAAGAGCGTACTTGGTGATGGTGTCAGGGTGATCTTATTAACTGATCTTTCTGCCTCTTTACTTCCAGTTTAGTTTACTGTGGTCATCGTTATCTTTGTAAGTCATTATTTCCTGCATTTAATCTTGCCTCTTGTCTGCCTTTTTGCTTGTTTTTAATGTCTCTTTTTCTGACCTCATCTCTGACCACTTGTTTATTGAGGAACATTCCGTTTCATTCAGGTTGGACGGCCCAGTCTTCATGAATGTGCAACGTGTATTTCTGCTTCTGTGCCTATATCATCTTTCTAGCCTGGAGAATCTAGTGGGGTTTCTTTCCCATGAGTTTTTACCCATTTATCATGTGCATGCCATATTCTTTTCATTATTGTTTTAATTTTTTATGTATTTGCTTTGTCTTTGCCAGGTTGTAACTTCTCCAGGGTGGAAGCAATGCTTTCTTTTTTACCCAGTTATTTAACGTGGTATTCTCAACATAATAGGAATATGTAAATAGTATGTTTATAAAGATTTTCCTTAACCCTTTTCCTTCCTGGAATGAGGTAGTGTCTAGAGAGAATGCGCCTTGGTCTTTCCGTGGTTGGGCTTTTTCATTTCCCTTTCCCTTTTTCCTTTCTTCCTAGGTTCTGTCCAGGGCAAGGCACAGACTCTAATGCTGACAGGGAAGGCACTGAATGTGACTCCTGGGTACAGTCCGAAGGCGGAGGAGCTTCTCTCAAAGGCTGTGAAGCTGGAGCCCGAGCTGGTGGAAGCCTGGAACCAGCTGGGTGAGGTCTACTGGAAGAAGGGGGATGTTGCGGCTGCCCACACCTGCTTCTCAGGAGCCCTCACCCACGTGAGCCGCCCTCCCCCCTCGGAAAACAGATGGAAAGGGTGGCGTCCCTTTGGTGCTCTGAGTTTCTCTAGGACAAGAAGGCCAGTCAGAACTGAGCTTGAACTAGGAGAACAGAATCAGAAGGCGGGAAGGGTGGTGAGGAAATCGGGGGCAGGCCAGAGCAGATCCATGGAAAAAGGGGAATGGTGATGTGTTTAGGTGCAGAGGAAGACGAGAAGTGACGAAAAATCAGCGATTAGGCTGATCCTGGCGTTTGTGCATCAAAGCAGCAGGTGGCAGCAAGAACGAAGATCAAAAATTCAGTGTGGGAGAGAGGACAGAGTAGACCTGGAAAAGGGAGATAGAACCAGGGAGGTTGAGCATGTGCCTTTTCCATTTCTAGTGCAAGAACAAAGTCTCCCTACAAAACCTGTCGATGGTGCTTCGCCAGCTGCGGACGGACAGTGGAGATGAGCATTCTCGCCATGTCATGGACAGTGTCCGGCAAGCTAAGTCCGCTGTGCAGATGGACGTCCTGGACGGCCGCTCTTGGTGTGAGTGCTCCCAGGAGGCTACTGAAGCAGTTCTGAAGTGGTGGTTCATACTATAGTCATCTAGGGCCCAGCTCTTGAGTTGACTGAGGGTGAAGCTAGGGTAGCTGTTTTAAAGAAGCCCAAGAAATATTTTGATGAACCACTATTCTTGGAGCTCTTAGATCTTTTGACCCAAGAGAGGAGACATGTTTCCATCCAAGTAAGGCAGAGCTTTTGTAGAGTTGTTGCAGTTTCGCTCGGCTAGGTGGAGGCCCATGATTATCTCTATCCTAGTTCAGTTTTTGATGTAGTGTCATCCCTGGATTGGGTCAGAAGTGGGGCCTTTCAAATAGACTTTGAAAGATGACTAGAATAGGTCAGATCTTAGCCGTAGACCATGAAATGATCCACCATGTCTCTTTCAGATATCCTGGGGAATGCATACCTTTCTCTTTACTTCAATACTGGCCAGAACCCTAAGATCTCCCAGCAAGCCCTCAGTGCCTATGCCCGAGCAGTGAGTACTTATGGTCACTCGGCTGTGTGAATAGAGGCAGAAACAGAAGCAAGACCATTGCAGTCTTTCCTGTGGTTCTTCAGCAAGCAGCAAAGGCAGCATTTGCTGATGCTTATGTGTGGTTTTGTCCAGTTGTCTGTTGAGGTGGCTGCTTTCTGCTTATAACTTGAGTGTTAGGAACCACAGTACTTACAGTGTGATATTTTGGTGCCAGATAACTCCTTGTACTGTGTAGATTTGTTACAGGCAGGTATAACTAAGTCACGGAGCCCATCTCAACATGTTCATCTTTGTGGTTTTTTTTTTTTTTTTTTTGAGACTGGAGTCTTGATATGCAGTAAGTCTAGCTTGAATTTGTGTTCCTCTTGCCTCAGTCTCTGGAGTACTTCCTGGATTATAGACATGCACCTCAGGCCTGGCAATATCCATCTATTGTAGTGGAGGAAAAAAGCCTATTAAAATAATGCTTATTAATATTTGTGTACATTAATTTTAAAGAAAAATGAAACCTCTGACGTTTGAGTATAAGTAAGCACTATCCCCAGATCATTAAAACATGCAGCTCTTGACTGCCCACAGGTGCGCAGAGAACACCACGCAGAGCCCGCTTTGTGTTATCTCCTGGGATTAACTTACTGGAGCCCCTGTTCACTTGTCGTCTGGCCGTTTTTGTATGGGTTGTCACGTGCAGGGGTCTCTCTCTGGTTTGCGCGTCTGGTTACCTGCTACAGTGGTTTCACACTGGCCCTCTGAACGCTTTTTATTTACCCCCCAAATTCATCTTTCTTTTGCTCTCATGCTTTCTTCAGTACAGAGAATTGGTTTTTTAAAATTGGCTTTTAACTTAACCACTCCTTATTTTTCTCTGTGCCATAGAATAAAGCAAGCCCCTCTGCGTAGTCATGTCTGCAGCTCAAGGACTCCTTTTTCTGGTCAGAACTTTTAGACAGAGGAACTGTATTTCACTCTATTTTGTGAATGTGTACATTTTAAAGAACCTATGACTCGGATTTTTTATTTGGCTTCTGCTAAATAGTTGCCTTTAGCTCTTAATATCTTCATCCAACTCTCCATTTTTAAATATACCTGAACCAATAATTTAAGCAATTTTAATTTGTATTGTTTGTGCTTTTGCAATGTGGTAGGCAAGGAGTAGAATTTTAAAAATGAGCACAGCAGTTTCTTCACCATACTTTTGTCCGGACTGTGCTTTGGTTTCTGGCCATCTGTTTTAGAGAACCAGAACTTGACTTCATGTATGTGTCCAGGGCATTTGGCTGTAGAAACGTAATTCTGCGTGTGTCTGGAGCCAGGCTTATGGGCAGAGAAGATGCACTGGATCGACGCTGTTTCTGTCCTGGGCATTCCTCTTTTGTAGTAGCATGTCATTATTTGAAAAAAAATGATCAGAATGCCTTCATGGATTTCTTCTTCTATCTGTGTAATACTGCATGGATTAATTATAACCATGTTTTAGTTCCACATGTACAAACAACTTTACATCCCTGAGGCTTCAGAGAGTGAGTATCAGACTTATATGTGTTATTGTAAAACAGTGTGAGTGCAGGTAGCACGTTCGTGAGGAAGACCCTCAAGCTTTCCTTGTGAGAGGACGTCTGGGTCATGGTGGGCATGTTCATCTTGATGCTGAAGCAGGGCCCACTGATGAGCCCTTCTCTCATTCCAGGAGAAGGTGGACAGGAAAGCTTCCAGCAATCCTGACCTTCATCTCAACAGGGCAACGGTAAGACCCGTAAGGTGCAGTCCTCTGAAGCTCAAATGAAAAACACGTTTAGGTCTTAGCCTGTGCGGATGACTGAGTATACCGAGGACAAAGTCGGGTACAGACTGAGAGGAAAGTCACATTATTCTAAGAAGAGGTGGTTCAATTTGACTTCAGCTTCTAGTGGAGTCTAGAGGGGAAGGAGGTGGGGGTGAGGTGAGTACAGAGAGAAGTGCGCAGTGGTTTAGGAGTCTTCTGGAGCGTTAATAAGTACAGCTGTCAGAACAGAGTGACCTGATATCTGCCGCCCAACTATTGTAGTTTGGAAATGAGCTTCCATCTTGCCGTCTTGGCTGGGAAGAAGGTCGTTTGTGATGGAAGAGGAAAGTAACTGGGAAGGAAAAGAATCTGTTTCTCCGGGTTCCCGTCCCACTGTCGTCTGTCCCTCTGCATAGTTTGTTGGGATGTACTTACAATCGGGAGGTCTTGGGTTACTTTTTGCACAGCTGCATAAATACGAAGAGAGCTATGGGGAGGCCCTAGAGGGCTTCTCTCGGGCGGCAGCACTGGACCCTGCCTGGCCGGAGCCCCAGCAACGAGAGCAGCAGCTCTTGGAATTCCTCAGTAAACTAACCAGCCTCTTGGAGAGCAAGGTAAAGATGTGTAGCAGAGAAGCCTACTCTTTAATTCTGTGGTTGGTCAATAAAATAAGAATAGGCATAGACAGTGGTGACCCCACAGAAGTGGGTGGGGGGAGGACTAGACTCTTGAGGGTAGTACAGTGTCCCACTTCTTGACTGACTTACCCTTCCTTTGTAGGGGAAGATGAAGGCCAAAAAACTGCAGAGCATGTTAGGAAGCTTGCGTCCAGCCCACCTCGGCCCTTGTGGTGATGGGCGCTATCAGTCAGCCTCGGGGCAGAAGGTAACCCTGCAGCTCAAGCCCCTGAGCACGTTGCAGCCTGGTGTGAACAGCGGTGCTGTGGTCCTGGGAAAGGTGGTGTTTAGCCTAACGACAGAGGAGAAGGTCCCCTTGTGAGTTCGGCTTCCTTCTTTATCTTCCTGATAGTTGCTTGGTTCCTGGCCCTCCTCTGGCCACTGCAGGCGTTGGTTAATTGGTTTGTGCTTCCTTTCTGTACCCAGTGGCTTATTTTCTATGACCACCACCACTGCCTTTCTAGGTATCTTATCTAGTGGTTTTTACTACATCCTCTAACATTCTGAGTTAATCTTTCACATCCTTTCTGCTCCATCCAGACTGAAACACAATTCATGTTACCTTCCTGAGCACTCTGCACAGCACTTGCTAGAGGTGTGTGTAGTTGGTGAGTTAAAGGGCAGCAACATAATTTGAGAAAAGCTTCGTTAACTAGAGCAGAAATGTGACTAAGAGGAGTGAAAAAAGGATACACCTAGAGGTAGGTTTTAAGGAAACTTGAGAACAAATAAATATTTTACCACCCTTTGTTTTTTTTCTTTCTTTCTTTTTTTTTTTTTTTGTCTTTTTGAGGCAGGGTCTTGCTATGCAGTTCAGGCCAGCCTGAGCTCACTTTGGCCTCAAACTCATGACGATCCTCCTGCCTCAGCCTCCCAAGTACCACCATGCCTGGCTTCTCTTGGTTTCTTTTTTTTTTTTTTTTTTATTGCCCAGCTTCTGAGTGTTGGGTTCCCAGGACTTTTTGTTTTTTCCTTTTCTCTCCATACCAGGATGGCCTGTCATCGCCAACTTCAGTCCTTTGTCAGTCCTTGTCTGATGAAGTGCATAGGAAGAGTCGGAGGCATCCATTCACCAGGGGGATGTTCTGCATGTCTGTGCTGTTTCCTGTGAATTCACGTTTGTCAGGCAGTCACGTGGTGCTGGTCCAGACCCTCTCATCTGTAGATCATCTTGCTTGATGTCATAGAAATCCAGGGGTTTGGCTGTGTTCTGTGTGCTAACATGGATGTTTCAGCCCAGGCCTTATTTCTAGGTTGTGAATCCCTCTATCTTCACAGCCTTTGGGCTCCAACTGAAAATCTCTTAATTTAGTATGTTCAAAATTACTCATCTCTCCTTTCTCAACCTGGTTCTCTCTGGATTCCCTTATCTCTCCTCAGTCACAGAATTAAGAATTCTGGAAGTCATTCTAGATTGCTCTGTTCTTCTGTGTTAAAGCAATCACCAGTTCCTAGAGTTTTTCTGTTTTGTTTTGTTTGTTTATGTCTTTTTGAGACAGGGTCTTGCTATGTAGTTCAGGTTGGTGTTGAGCTCCCTTTGTAGCCCAGGCTAGTCTTGAACTTGCAATGATCCTCCTGCCTCAGCCTCCTGAGTGCTGGGATTATAGGTGTGTGCCACCATGCCAGGCTGAGTTTTACTGTTTTTTCTCTACTGCCTTAACCTTAATTTGTCCCCTTGACTCTGGTTTTCCTTCAGCATTCCCCATGCTGGCAGAAAAGCATACCAATGTGACCATTGCCACTTCCTGTTTAAAGTATTTGACTTGGACTCGGTTGCTCTGGGGACAGTTTGACCTCCCGTGCTTGGCTAAGTGTGCAGAGTCCGTGTGAGGTCTGCGCTCTGCCTGTCCTATCAGTTACCCTCTGCCGCTCTGCCACGTGTGCCTTTTCTTTCAGTCACACTACTGTTTGCTAAGCTTCAGATCAACTGTTTTCACGCCCTGCATGTTCCATACATTAACGGGGCCAGACAACCCCATCGCTTCTTCTTGATGCAGCTAACACCCCAGCAGATTCTGAAAATTTTGAAACATGTAGCAAAAGTGAAAGAATTTTATAATAAACATTGGTGTACTTAATTAACTACCTATATGTTACCATTATGCAGACTGTATTTCACTATATTTTATTTGTCATGTACACATCTGTCTACCCTACTGTTCACCCATTGATGCATCTTGCTTTGGTCTGCCTCAGAGTAAATTGCAGGCATTAGTACTCCTCCCTACGTACTGCGGCAGATGTTCCTTAACTGAGTTCAGCAAATACACGTGTACACTTGCTAAGTTTGGATAAATGCATACAACCGTGTAATCATCACCATCACCTTCGGAGGTCCTCTTGTGTTCCTTCCAAGTTAGTCTTGTTCCTAGTCCCCAGAGGATTCTTTTTATATTTTTTTCCATAAAAGATTAGTTTTCTTGTTTTATCCTTTAAGATTCATCTTAAGTGTTATTTCCTCAAATCTCCTGCTTTCCAGTTTTGATTTAGCTATTTTTTGACCTATAGCTTATACTGTTGTTTCACTGGATTTAGCATAGGTAAAAGCTGTTCAACACTGTACTGTGATTTTTTTTCTTCTTGTGGTTCTGGGAATCTAGAATCTAGGGCCTTGCCCATATTAAGCAAACATTCTGCCACTGAGCTACACCCAAGCTCAAGAGATGGCTTTCATGTTTAATTTCTGTTAGACTCTGGGTCATTCACGATTGGATTGACATCTTACTGCTAAGCACAGTGCTATATTCAGTGAACATTTGTGGAAATAAGCTCTATTGTTTTTTCCTTTTTAATAATAAGCTGATTGATAGCAATAGAGGGTTTGGTTGAAGGTATGGTAATTAAATTGAGAGAGCAGGAGTTACATTTTAGCTGCTACTTTTTTTTGTTTGGGTACTGGGACTCGAACTCATGACCTCAGGCTTGCCAGGCAAGTGCTTATGCCGCTGAGCTATATCCCCAGCCCTCGCTACTACACTTTGGATTAAGTCATTGTTAATATTTGTTGGAGGGCCTTGGTGTGCATGTGTCCTAAATTCTTACCAAAGTAAAGGTTACTGATTGTAAATGCTTTTTGAAGATAGGAAGTATCTAAGAGAAGTGAGGATTTAGACATACATGGTGTGCTTGTAGGTTTTTTGTGTAAGTAACTAGCGAAGCATTTGTTTATTTTGTCAGTGTTTTAAAACCAGTTTCTACCCTTTTTTCTTGTCCATTTACTGTTCTTCCCCTTCTCTCCGTCTTAACCCGGCAGTACATTTGGCCTGGTAGATTCAGATGGACCTTGCTGTGCCGTGATGGTGTATAACACAGTCCAGAGCTGGGGCGTCCTCATTGGGGATTCGGTCGCCATCCCGGAGCCCCACCTTCGGTCTCACCGAGTTCAGCACAAGGGAAAGGTGAGTGGTGGCCAGGGTTCAGTGGCAGTTCATAGGTTCCCAGCTGATCTCCTTTTTGAAAATACTGTGGTCATAAAAGTAAATCTTGTATGTGTGAATGTGTATGGTACACATACTTATGGTACTTATATACACAAATATATATAAAAATATATATGCATGCATATGTACTTACATACAGGGCCTGCCAAAAAATGTATACTTCAGGAAAAGAAAACCTTTTGTAAATATTTTAATACTAAATTTATTGAGACATCATGAGATTAATGCAAGTTACCTTTGGCCTCTACAATTTCAAGAGGTGCTCAAAATGGAGGCCATTAGCTTCCAGACATTTATTTATCAGTATGGCAAACTGCTAAAATATGTATACTTTTTTTTGGCACCCCCCCCATATATATGTATGTGCATACTTCTTTGTATTATTTATGTTTTTTTTTCTTCAAACAGACTTTGGGTACCTTTTGTATATACATAACAATCACATTCATCACAGGGAATTTGTACCTGTACATGATATAATTTGATTCTTTTTTTCCCATTCTTGGATCCTCCCTAAAACCCTGTTGTTTGTTTTAATAAAAAGAAAAACTACTGGTAAGCAAGAGAAATGTAAAAAATGGAGTGAAAGTCAGGTGTGGTAGCACACACTTGTGACCCCAGCACTCTGGAAGGCTGGGACTTAGTGAGACCTTGTCTCAAAATAAAAAATAAAAAAGGGTTGTGGATATAGCTCAGTGTGAAGCCCTGGGTTCAATTCCTAGTACCACCACCACCACAAAAAGGTGGGCTGAATTATTACCACTCAGATGTTCCTAATAACTGTTTGCTGTACATACTGCTAGCATTTTTCCTTTTTAGAAATGCATTCATCTATTTATAACTTACTCCTGTAGGATAGTACATGCACGGTCGAACATTTTTCATGTTTTTACACACTTGCCTCATTGTTCTGAGCTGACACGTGGTAGGGACCACAATGAGAACATTTACTGGGTACCCGACTGGGTGCTCAGCTGAGAGTCTCGTTGCCTATGTTTCCTGGGTTAATCTTCACGGACACCTTACGGGGGTAGGTGTCTAACCATCCTTTTATCACTTAGGTCAGGGGCAGCCAGTACGGTACACTGACGGAATCTTGCTTTCCGTGTATTGTTGTAGGCCTGAGAGCTAGGAGTAGTTACTGTCTTTTTTTATTACCTGCTGTAGTCCTGTTGTGACTTTTTAAAAAATTGACTTACGAGAACTTTCCAACTTACTTTAGTTGAACTTTAAAGAGCTGGATTCACACTGCTAGTGGAAGAATATACCTGTATAATATAATACATATGTAATATATATACACAATATATGTTGCATGTATATATTTTTAAGTTTGAGGCAGGATGTGGCTGTGTAATCCTTGCTGGTCCTGAATTTCCTGTGTAGTGCAGATTGGCTTTGTGCTCATTGTCCTTGTACCTCAGTCCCCTGGATGCTACCATGCCAAGGCATGGTTGATGATTTTTAGTGAATACTTAAAAAATACATTTGAACTGCAAAGTTAGCTAATAATCTCACTGGTATTTTTCCTGCTACATATTTTATTTCTTCTTGATATAAAAGGGAAGTAACTTTAATTTGTATTTGGTAGATTAATTTAGGACCTCACAAAGTCTTGTACTAACAGCTTCTCAAATTCCTCTGGCTGTGGTTTGTTGCTATGTATCTGGCTAACTGTCAAGAAACAGGGCTGGGGATATAGCTCAGTGGAATAAGCGCTTGCCTAGCAAGCACAGGGTCCTGAGTTCGATCCCCAGTACCGCAAAAAAAAAAAACAAACTGTCAAGAAACATTGTGGGGAACACAGAGTCTGTGAGAGCTGGAGGTGTCTTTTTGTCAAGCGGTGTGAAGAAATTGCCTGTTTAATCAGAGAACTGTCCTGTTCTTGTAGTTACGCTATTATACCCTACGCTACCTTGTGTTTTCTTTCCTAATATCAAAAACAGCTCAGTTTTATCAAATGTGTGAGAGGTGAGGGGTGTATATGGGGAAGGATGGGGAGAATGTTGCGGGTGGTGAGTCCCATGTTGGAGTTTTTCCATCTAGGGTCTGTGGTGACCCTCTTTCTCTTTTCTTCCAGGACTATTCCTTTTCCAGTGTTCGTGTGGAGACGCCCCTCCTGCTCGTGGTGAATGGAAAGCCCCAGGGCTCTGGTAGCCAGGCTGCCACCACGGCGGCGTCTCGGCCGCAGTGTGAATGATCTCTCGTGACTCGCATGCTATAGATGGAGCAGTGGCGTGGAGAAAAGCTCAAGGCACTTGGCCCCGGGTCAGCCACATGCAGTGACTCCGCTGGGATTGACGGAGGATGTTTCACACGCCTGTCCTGGAAGATCTAACTTCCCTGTCAAGTTCCAGATCCTCCAGGGCCACAGACGTCCCTGGCGTATCTCTCCTGCCTGTTTGACTGGTGTCTGTTTGAAGCAGAGTGTAGCATTGGTTGAAGTGTTGGGATCTTGCCATGGGAAAAAAATCCCCAGGATTCCTGCTCTTGCTTCCTTCCTGAGTCTAGTATGTATATATCAGTTCAGTATTTATTGCTAAGAGAAGGGGACTTTCTAATGGCTTGATTGTTGAGCAGTTTTTTTTTTTTTTTTAATTTTAAAGATTTAAGTTCTTTTTTTGGGGTTGGAACAGAATTAAATTTTCTTAGAAAAAAAAATATCCTGTAATGTGGCCTGCTTTATTTTCTCCAGGCTTAGATTCTTGCTTTTAGGTTGTCTTCAATCTGTTTTGGTCTTTTTACAAAGTAGTTTTTTCTGGAAACCCCAGAAAGGAATGACAGCTCCAGGAATTTGCTGAAGACCAGCTTCTGTCCACTTTCTCATGCTGTTACCCCTGGTGGCGGCCTGCCCCGTCATCCAAGGTGGCAGAGCAGTGCTGTTCTGATAGTGTTCGTGCACCTGAAAGACCGGGGAGAGCTGCATATTCAGTTTTATTAGGGTCTAATGATGTATTTTATAACAGTTTCTCAATATTCTTGTGGGAAATAAATGTTAATGAGGCTTAGTAACCAATGAATGGCTGTACTGATACTAATGCATAGAGATGTATTTGGAAGACTTCTGAGCACTTGCTGTTTTGGGGATGTAGCTTAGGTCTTTGTCCTTGTTCAGTCCTGTTCTTTTGTTCAGTGACTTCAGTATCACTGATAAAAATTTATAACAACTGCAAAAGACAGAATTAAGAAAATGGATAACAGAATAAGTATTTGTCTAAAGAAGTTACAAAGGTTGAGTCTAACAAGGTAAAAATTTCAGGCCATTCTTTCAGGCCAAAAAGGCTAAGTTTTTGAAGTGTATCTTTCCCATCATGTGGCATAGGTAAATTAAAGCCAGTATGAGTAACCAGTATGATATAATAGCAGAAACATTTTTTGGATTGCACTGAGGAATCTGTGATAAGCAGAGAGCGTTTAACACCGTCTGTCTGTCGTACCACACAGGGAATTTTATGTCCAGTTTCCAGTGTTGGTTTTGAGGAATATAGTTACAGAAGTGTGAGCAGCAGTTTGTGGTCACATAAAATCTTGAGCCGTGGCCCAGAGCAACTGGGGAGTAATGGTGAGTGGGGGCAGGGGAGGTGAACACACCCAATAACTTCCTCTTTTACTGAAGCCCTGAGATGTTCTGACATAACCTATGTAGGGAAAGAAAGAAAAGCAGTAGGTGGTAACTAGACAAACAATATGTACAAAAGATACGAAGTATGTATGTACAGTTTAAAGAACTAAAGACCTGTGAAATGTCTCTGTCTTAAAATCTGGAATCTCTGATAGCTGAGAAGCCCTTGTGCCCCTCTCCATGATCTCATCACTGTGTGAACTGGTGACTCTGCGCCCCATCCTGCTCCATGGTTAATGTGGTCTTGTAGGCATCTTAACACAACGTTGTAGTTGTTTCAGTTGAGTGCACTTCATGAGAACAAGTCTTCCATACTGCTGGACATGGGTGTTTCGATTCAGTGAAGAAGTTATTGCTGAAACTCCCCAAAACTGAACTGTCCATGTTAGGAGAGGTGAATTGTTTTTTAAGACTGCTAGATAGGGCTGGGGATATAGCTCAGTGGCACAAGCGCCTGCCTGGCAAGTGCAAGGTCCTGAGTTCAATACTTGGTATTGCAAAAAAAAACCAAAACAAAAAATCAGCTCATGCATTGGCCAGCCGTGGTGGCTCGTGCCTGTAATCCCAGCACCGGGGAGGCTGAGGCAGGAGGATTGTTGTGAGTTCAAGACCAGCCTGGGCTACAAAGTGAGTCCAAGGCCAGTCTAAACTGTATAGCGAGACCCCATCTCAAAAAAAAAAGAAAAAAGACTGCTAGATAGGTAACTGAGGACACTGGAAGCAGGTGCTTTAACTTTATATTCACTTCTAATCCTTTATCACTCAGTAGACCTCTCTGTCTTTCATAATTCTGCTCTGTTTGCTCAGAGAGAACAGTGCTGGTTGAATATTAATCTAAGTGGGCTGAAAGCATTCCTAGATAAATATGACTAAAGAGCCCTTCAAAATTGGCTTTGGGTATTTGTAAGGCACGTACTTGCTGTTATTTTCTCCTAAGGACTTAGCCCATTTTGAATGTTTTTATCAGTACACTTAGAATTTCCAAATGGAACAAAGGAGTGTTTGAGTTGCATTGCTCTTGGGCCCCCTAACCCTGATGTTTCTTTAGGATATAAGACCATGCCTATTTATATAACTAGTCCTTTACTAGGATCAAAGTGGGTCCCCAATGAGGTCCTCATTTCTTTTCTCTATTCATCATAAATCCCTAGAAAGTAAATTATTTTTTTACATTTGAAGTTGATGTGTCAGTGTGGAATAAATTGAGTAAGAGAAAGCTCTCAGAGGTGCTGCCAGATTTTGGCTAGGAAGCAGATGATTTCTGTCGCTTACCTCTGAAATACTGAGAAAAAAAGTCCTGTTAATAACTTTAGTCTTCATTAATATTTTAGTCTTCATTAGTATCTCCACTGCTACTACGTCAGTTCTGGGAAATCCTATACATAATCCTGGGTCTATATACATGAGGAGTTTTTGGTCTGGAAGATATTTAGGGAACCTAATACTCCACAAATTTATTGATTCTAAAGTAACCATTCTTTTCCGTCAGATTTTAACATGTCAGACTATAATTTTATTTATTTATTTATTTATTTATTTATTTATTTATTTATTTTTATTTTAGAAACATAAAAGTACAAAAACATATTGACAAACAGACACCCATTATCATAGAAAATAGTACAATCACAACTAATCTATAGACAAGGTGATATGGTCTCAACAGTAGTTGTTGCTTTATCCATTGATATCTTCGAATTGTAGATGTATGGACCCATATACA